>APFE031538510.1:111566-195961 GCA_000404065.3 Pinus taeda | reverse complement strand
AATTATGATGTATTATGAAATCATTCCTGTATCAGAGTAGTTAGTCTGTTAGTTAAAGTTTTTGATCTGAGTATGGGAATGCCTACCTCAGCGACGATATGATCTTATACATGTATTTTTTGTTGAAAATTGCAGGTTCTGACCGGGCTCTCCACGAGATAATCCTCGAAATGATAAAGTACTTCACCCTTCCTATATGATATAAAACTCTTATATATTACAGGCTTCGTACTTTAGGGGGCAATCTGTTACACTAAAATTTGTCACCATGACTATCTGCAGTTAATATGGCTCCATCAATAGTCATATTATCCTCCTTGTCAAGCCTAATACCTCTGCTCTTCATGTCAAACTTCAAAAAGAGAGAAAGTCACTAAAAAAACATGTTTATCTCTGGGTACGCAGATTCTCTCTACCTTGCCTGCGTGTACGCATCCCAAACTTATTGTACCTGCATACTTGTACGCTCTGTAAGCCAAAGGATGGGTGCGTAGCCCTGTAAAGGTCAAAAGGCGCGAGTTTCATCTTAAAAAAGTTACTTGTGGTCACTTCTAGAGCCTTTCTAGAAGAGTGTTTGACGTGTATTGAGCGCCTCCAGATGGTTCATGCATCCCTATGATAGAGGAACTTATCCCATCAAGAGAGGAGCTACCCCATCCAAAAGAGGGAGTATCCCATTGATGTTGAAACTGAATAACTTCCTCTAGAACACTATAAATACAGGCATTGGGCCAAGGGAGGGGAGGTTGAAAGCTGAACATTCCAAAGGGTAGATGTTGCTGGAATTAGGACTTCCATTGTAAGCTTGTGAGGAGAGATTACCATCCTTTCTTGTTTTATTTGGAAGTGGGTGAGCTTGTCAAAGTAGAGGAAAACTCTTGCTGGACCCTGGGAGGAACTTGCACAACACCAAGGCTCAGGTTGTAATGGTTTCTTTTTTGTTTCCTTAATACAAATAAGTCCATTCTTCTCAATGATTTGTTGTTAATGAATTGTTTCATATACTCCTTTGTCTATATGTTGAATATGCTTTGTTTTATGGAATATTCAGGTGTTATGTAATCGTTTGATTGTTAGTGTATGCAGGTTTCAAAGTGAAGGAGGAGCTCATCTGGATCGACGAGGCTGGACTGCTGCAACAAGCGTTGGACTTGAGGTAGGATCGAAAAACACTTGGTTTCTCATAGAATAATGTATGTTTAGAGAAGGATTGCTCTTAATTGTCTTGTTTGTCACTAGAGAGTCTTAGACTCCTAGGGAGGTTAGTTTTGTCAGCAAAAATAACTCTTTCCGCATGACAATAAGAATTCGAATTCTATAATCGAAACTTCAAACTTCAAACTTCTCCCTTCTTTGTATACGGTTCTTCACTTTGATCACCTTTGCTCTGATACCATGTAGAATTTCCCACTGTAGATCACCTGATAATGCAATATACTAAAGGAAAATACTTTATCTACTTCTACAAACAAACTTGCGGAAGCTTAATTGATTTTGAGCAAGATAAAATACAACACATATAATAGAGAATGAGAAATCAATCACACATGAACACATAATAATACTCTTGGGAAAACCTCAGCGAAACAACCTCGATCTTTGTATTATCATAGAAGTGGAAATATGTCTAGATTACACAAAGCTTTAGCTCACAAGCTATCGAACTCTCAGTACAATCCCTTAATGCTTCTCATAGATTGAATAGACACAACATATGCCTTCCTTCAATCCTCCAAGCCTCCTATGTCCTTGTGTAGTTTCTGCTGGGTCCTCCTGTGTGAATTAACCTCTCACACAACCCACTAAAACTCAGAAGTAACTACACAATCTCCAAGGAATGAATTCCTTCTGCATGCAAGAGATATCCTCAATGGAATATTGCTACAAATGATATTACATTGTCCCATCATCTAATCTCAACTGGGTCTTTGACTAAACTGACATGCATGAGTTATTTATGAGAGAATATTCAGTTATCTGAAGTGCAGTAGTCACATGCATGCATGCATTAACTAACTGAACTCACAATCAGTTCAACAAACTGTTGGAATTAATCTAACTAGATTTAACTCAGTTCACTAGGCTAACTAATTACAACTCAAAGTACACCTCATCCTGATCTCCTTAATCAAGGGATAACCATGGAAACTTTTAGGGGCGAATTTTCACCCTTGGGCTAAATTAAGGGGTTTTATATTTTTATTGGGTGAATATTTGTATTATAGTACATAGTTACAAATTGCCTCAAATTTCTTTTATAAAAAAAATAGGTATGGAGGTTAGACCACCTTATTTTAAGGGAGAGGGTAAAAAAATTAAATTTAGCCCTTGAAATTAGGAGTTACAATCTTCCAGTCACCCTCATTTTCAAGAAAATGTATTTATGATAGTTATAAATAAAAATATAAATATAGTGGAGGTATGGTAAATAAATAAAACCTCTTTTTGTATTTAGTCCATAACCCTCTTTCTATTTAAGAAGAAGGTTAAAAAACGAGGTTTCATTTAAGTGAATCCTATGGGCCAAATACCATATTTATAAAAGAGGTATGCTAAATTGATAAAAGTATAAATAAAGTGGAGGTATGGTAAATAAATAAAAACTCTTTTTATACTTCAGAGGTATGGTAAATAAATAAAAATATAAATAAACTATATGTATGGTAAATAAATAAAACCTCTTTCTATATTTAGTTCGTAACCCTCTTTCTATTTAAGAAGGCTCGAAAAAGAGGTTTTATTTAATTGAATCCTATGGGCCAAATACCATATTTATAAAAGAGGTATGGTAAATTAATTAAAATATAAATAAACGAGAGGTATGGTAAATAAATAAAACATTTTTAATATTTACTCCATAAGCCACGTTATATTTAGGAACACTCAAAAAATGTGTTATATTTAGGTGAAGCCTATGGGCCAAATACCATGGGCCAAATTATTATTAATACCATGAAAAAAAACATTATTAACCCTAATATTAGTATTAATAAAAATAAAGATGGCACATGGTATGGACCATGGTATTCAAAAAATGTGTTATATTTAGGTGAAGCCTATGGGCCAAATACCATGGGCCAAATTATTATTAATACCATGCAAAAAAACATTATTAACCCTAATATTAGTATTAATAAAAATAAAGATGGCACATGGTATGGACCATGGTATTCAAAAAATGTGTTATATTTAGGTGAAGCCTATGGGCCAAATACCATGGGCCAAATTATTATTAATACCATGCAAAAAAACATTATTAACCCTAATATTAGTATTAATAAAAATAAAGATGGCACATGGTATGGACCATGGTATTCACATGGAATGCAGCCAATTTAAAGGGGGGAATTAAACTAGCATAGATCCATCTTTACTCTGGATCAATATCGTGATATGCAAACTAACATAGAGTGAAAAATATTTGATCCCTCTCAGGGCTTGGTAGATGAAGAGTAAAAATGGATCTTGTAATTTAATGTCACTTAAACATTTTAACTTGGTGAAAATAAAAATCAATTATTAATTTTATTAATTTTTATAAACTACTAAAGTAGTTTTTAAGCTCCAGGTTTATGATAACCCTTCGTATTGACCCATGGTAACTGTAGGCGTTGGGTCACCGCACCATATTGTCCTAAAAGCTGGAGATTATGCACCAAAAAGGAAATTAATCCACATAACAACGCTGTTAAAAATGATATGAAGGTAGTGAATTATGCTAATAAGAAATTTAGATTGGGAGAGACGTAATTAAGTTTTATTATTTAATTGAAGATTTCCAATTAAAATAATAATAAATCTACATTTATATATTTATATATTGATTGGAAAGCTTCTCACAACGGTCACTTCTTTCCATTAGATCCCTTCAGACCTTTGGGATACCTACTACTTCATTATATTATATAGTTGGGGTTTTCTATTTGTTGGCGTGTTGGGGTAAACAAACTTGATGTGTTTTTTTATCTCGCAGTTGGAGTCTATGGAATAAGAAAGAAATTTGATAGCTTGGCAAAAGTTGTATCTTGACAAAAGTGGTAGAGAAGACATTAATCTCTCCTACCATGACAAACATGGCCACTAAAACTTGCCACATTGTTTGTAGGAAGTGAAAATCATGTTTCTTTTTTCCAAACATGTATGTTAGTATATTATAGTTTAATGAATATGTTTTATTATTATCATATATGGTTTCATACTTTAACAAAACATTCGCCAAGACTTCATAATGTCTTATTATTCAGTGAAAGATTTTCCAAGATCTTACAAGATTTTATAATTCAGTGAAAGATTTGCCATGACTTTACAAGATAATATAATTTGGTGAGAGATTCGCCAATATATATATATATATATATTATTATATATATATATATATATATTAGTGATAAAATTACCTCCCATGTTTTCCTATGTATCATGGGGACTCGCCCATTTATTATACATATAAATTTAGGGTGATTCTTAAAAAATTTCCCTGGGGATAACTTCCTCAATCAAAGGGAAAATTGTTGCATGTCTTCACATAGATTCATGTTTGATTTTCTCCAACTAATTAACTCAAGATGAATTAATTAATTATTTTTCAAATAGCTGGTAAGATCAAATTTGAATTTTAACTCTCAATTTTAGTTCATGGAGTAACTAAAATTGGAATTTATCCCGAAATGCTATTCATAGCAATGTTATTTTTAGCACTTCTAAATTTAGTATTTCTTGTTGTTATTTTCAACATAAACATTAAGGGAAATGTAAATAAAAACTTGCATTATGCATCTAGAGGTTTGTGTATGCTTGTAGGAATAGTATAGGTAAATTGCATTAGATGTTCTCTATGCTCTTTGATTAAACATTCTGATTGCTCTATTCTTTGTAGTTAAGGTTTTCATTGTTCAAATAAAATGAAAAGAACGTTTCTCATCATAGTTGCATTCTAGGAATTTCAAAGACATCACACGGTGAACCTGAAAGACAAAATTTTAAACAAGGTCAACTAAAATTTATCTCAGTTAACCTAATGGAGCATTGAAACTTAATGCATAACATTTAGAGGTCTAGGCTAGAGACGTGTTCCGATGTTGTTAAGCATAGCTTCTATTTTCTGTGATACATCCTGAGTGTAGTACCTCATTCCACGTACTTAAGTATATCATAGCTTGTCCATGTACTTTTAGGTATCTAGGGCAGTGTTATAGTATCAAAAGTATAAAGGAATTCCCTCACTGTGTTGTTTCACATTAAACTACGCTAACACAGATTGGGCCTCCACATACTTTTAGGTATATATGGGAGGACTACATTACATTTCTATCCATCCATAGGTAACCGAGTTAGCCGCCTTGTATATTGTGATACACAGAAAACAACATTCGTGCAGATTGCCTACACGTATATTAAGTCCTTGGTTTATTGAGCTAGTATATTGTAGTTCACAATTACTTGGTAATCCTTTTGCCTAGATTATCCCTATTTTGCTTTGTTGTGTTATTTTTATTAAAATAAAATTAATTTACCATATATAACATCCTCCATGTCACTCCTTAGTTGATCTTAAGTTGAGACACATTGCAACAACTCCGAAGTCCACTCATCAAGGAATTCCTTTTCATCAGAATCCTAGTCCTTTTCCTCCTTTCAGAAATATTATTGCTCCTTATATGGCTACATTGTCCCTTCTGGGACTTACCATCAGCTGCTTCCCAGTATGGTTCTTCTCAACCTCCTTTGCCCCGCAATTGAATATTCCTACAACTGGATAAATCAACCTCTAGTTGATCTTAAAGTTGACCCTTTACCTTCTTCGTTGGTTGTTTCTTTCTGCCCTTCTTCCTCTTTGCCTGGTGAAATTATTGACACTAGTGACCTGGTGGATAAGAAGAAGAAGAAAGGGAAGAAGAAGAAGAAGAAGAAGAAGAAGAAAATTTAGCAAGGAGCAACCAAGCAACCATTGCTTCAAATGAAAATTCTTATGAGAAACCATCCAATAAGTGTGAAAAACTTCGATATCCTTGCAAACTTTGTATAGGATATCATCCTCTTCGAAATTGTTCTGGTATTCCTCAGATCTTAGAAGAATGGTCTTCTCTTTCACATCATCATGTGTCATTAACTTGTGGAGATCATGCGGGTGACACACCATCAACTAGTGGTAGTAAAGTTCATGGAAAGAAGGGTAAAGTTAAGTTTCCTTGTACTTTATTCGAAGGGAATCACCCCATTCACCTTTACCCTATCTGGATGAAGCCCAAAATGTGTTGGATAACTATCCTGCTTCTCCACAGCAACTTCCATCAGGTTACAAGAGACTCTCCCTTAATCCTTCACTAGTTGATGAAGTGAGTAAACCAAATCAACCGTTGGTCAAACCCACTCTCTCTGAATGTGAATCCCATGATTCTATACATGACCGTTCATAGGTCGAGGAAACAATTGAACCGATTTCACCTTCAGTTAATCATACCTTTCCCATAGAGAGTGAGTATGATACCACTCAGGTTCTTTTCAATTCTTCAGATTCCAATGAGCTTGGAGGCAACCCTCTTGTCTCATCAAGACATGATGAAAATCCTCCCATTATCGTAACTCAAGGGGGTAATTCTCCCATTCTTACAGTAGCACCTCCAAGTAGTCTGGTCACTTCCTTTGATTGGAATTGACTGGCAGGATTTCATCTTCCTTCTTATGTGCCTTTCCAAATCATAGTAAAAGTTTATAATATGATTGTATCTGATGCTATTATAGATGAAGGTGAATCTGTGAGTATCCTTTCCTCCACTACTTGGAAAGCGTTCAGTTCACTGCCACTTGTACCTATTACCCAGAATTTGTTGGCTTTTACGAGAGGAACTAGTCAACCATTAGGGATCCTTCCTCAGTTGCCTATTAGTTTGGGAGGAAAAATTGTTTATCTCATTGTGATGGTAGTCCTAGGCCCTCTAGATTACAATTTACTTCTTGGACACGACTATGTTTATGACATCGAAGCTATTGTTTCAACACTCTTTTGAGTGATGTGTTTCCCGCATGAAGGCAAAATTGTCACCGTTGACCAACTTTCATTTCCTGGCCCAAATATGGCTTCTAGTCAACCATCTTCCCTAAATGATCCTTTTGTCCTAATGGTATCTTCCCCGCCATGGGTCAATTATGTGGCAACCCGTTCCATGCCTACATCAACTGACGAGCAATTCCGTGATGTTGTGCATTATGTAATATGGGCATTGGAACTAGATCTCTCTAATGGATTCCTTGCTACATGTCCCTTCTAGAGCATTGTTCTCCCATCTGATGAGAACCTCTTGGAATTCATGATCTTCTATGGGTCGTGATCAAGGAATCATGAGGATAGTTCCTGGTCTTGTATCAAGCTCATTAAAAAATGAAACAAAGTGTATGAGGATAGTTTGTGGTCTTGTGTCAACCTCGTTAAAAAATGAAACAATGGGTATGAGCATAGTTCCTTGTATTGTGTTAAGCTCATTAAAAAATGAAACAAGGAATATGAGGATAGTTCTTTTACTGTGTCAACCTCATTAAAAAATGAAATAGGTTTAAGAGCATAGTTCCTTGTATTTTTTCAAGCTCATTAAAAAATGAAACAAGGAATCTGAGCAGAGTTCCTTGTCTTGTGTCAAGTTCATTAAAAAATGAAACAAGGTCCCCTGGATAAAAGTTCCAATTCAATTCTTTGATTATATCTCATAAAATCCTAGCCGAGTGTTTCACTTGATGTCATAAATGAACCTTCATTCCATCTACCTGACAACCACGAGTAGTCTACTTACGTGAATGTAATGAAGCTTGGGGGGCATGCACCTAGAATTGAGTCATCATGTTGCGGGCATGTAAACCAATCTCAAGCATATTTTTTTCTTTTTTAAAGATTGTGTCAAAATGAAACTGAATCCAAGCATAGTTTTTCATTTCAATCTTGTGTAAACATGAAACTGAATCCAAGCATAGTTTTCCGTTTCAGGCTTTTGTAAACATGAAACTGAATCCAAGCATAGTCCCCTATGGTTCAAGCTTGTGAAAAAGTGAGCCCATTTCCATTTTAACCCTCATGATTTCCATTCTATCAG
The DNA here is from genome assembly GCA_000404065.3 of Pinus taeda. Classification (NCBI taxonomy): domain Eukaryota; kingdom Viridiplantae; phylum Streptophyta; class Pinopsida; order Pinales; family Pinaceae; genus Pinus; species Pinus taeda. The sequence continues at coordinate 187,880 of APFE031538510.1, read as the reverse complement.
CCACTTCCATCAGATGAGCCTTGTTTTTTCTCCTTCCATCGTCATTATCTTCTTGGCCGATCATATGCTTTCACTTGGTTGTTTTACCTTTTTTGAGGAACAATTGCAATGAGTGGTCTTATTAGCTAGCCTCTTCACACAAATCAACATGTTTTGAGAAGTTCAAACATCACCAGAACTAGTTGCTATCTTAGACACCACTCGTTCCTCTAAGTGGAGTCACCTTTAAGCTTTTTCCAAACTATTGAAATATGAAAATATTGCCTAGTGGTTGTCCTTTTCAGCTCGTAAATGGATTGGAACCAAGATTTACTCAGTATAAGTTTAACCCTTTTTCAAACTAAGCTATATTACTTATGAAAAAGGAATATGTTGATCGAACATGGTCAATAGGTACTCTCTTGTATTATTTTACACTTTTTCAGACTTGAGAGACAAATTTACGAAAAGAACTTGTGGAGTTTTATTTCTGTCTCTTTTCAAACTCCCTAAACATGAAAAGGACTGAGTTCTTATTGTCATTAAACTCGTTGAAACATCAAACTAGCGAAAAACTTGTCCATCATGACAAGACCAAGTTTCACCTTCATTAGGCTCGTTAAAAAATCACATAGCGATGGATTCACCCGAAGGGTGGAATTATACTACAAGTATATGTTATCCTCCTCGAGATTGTTAAAAAATAAAGATTTACTAGTCAGTGATGACCGGGATAAATAGAAAATGGGTAAATCACTTTATGGTAGCAAGTCACTCTTGAACATGACACTTTCACTTCATCCCTGTGACTATTTGGGTTGGTTTACCTGCTTGATGGTTATCATACCTATGGTCTATCACACCATCCATCACTTTGGTTTTGGGTCAATGCTGCTAACTCATTCAATGTCGCTGACATGTTCAAGAGAAGTCACTCAGTAAACTTCATCCTTTGCAATACTCATAAACCTTCATTTTCATGACCTCCATTCTTGAACATTGTGTCGTGAGTCACATTCTTTCTTCAAAATCATTACACTCATTTTGTGTCGTTGATGGGGGATGTATCAAGGCCCTCCTGCGATGAGTCGCTTCTTGTCAACATCAGCACATTATCCAGGAAGTTGACTTAGAAACACCCTTCTAGTACCTTGAGGCTTGCACACATCAATGGCAAGTTTCTCACTTCCAGTGATAGGTTGACATCACTGGCCTTTGACTAAAAGACTTTGTATGGTGTTCAACATCAAAACACCTATTCACACCATGAAAAATGTATTGCAGTACCTTGAGAATCATTATCATTATCGATGATCTCTATTGCATCTGTTAATGGCTTACATCATTCGTTGGTAATTAGAGGGTGTCTTCCCATGTTCGACATGGTTAGACTCGTACATTAGCAAATGATCGGACAAGATAGAAGACCTTGGATCTAGTTCCATCCATCTGGTCTGCGATTTCAGGAGAGTACTAAATTATCTGTCTGATGGCTTGATACAGATGGTCATCCTATCATGGGTCTATATCTGTAGACGACTATCTAATTTATGTACATTTAATGAAAAGTTTATATGTTGAGCATGGGTATGTTGTCCCTCAGAAATTCATGAAAAGTTCAAAATATCATGATGTTATGTATTGTGATCAATGCAGGTCATCTTTCACTTCAGATCCTCCCCGTCACATCGTAAAGCATATCACTCGACATTATCATTTTGGACTTTATGCTTTAGGGGGCAACTATTACAGGTCTGTTTGGGCACATCACTCCTAACATTCAAGTCAGTACAATTATGACTCATCAAACCCTAATTTAGTTGTTACATGCCCTGGACAAGTCATCACATTAAATGCTTCCATCCATGAAAGTTTCCTAGCATGAAGCCTTGCTGAAATGCCTCTTTGGGACACCAGCACAGCCTTGGTCAGGGGTAACTACACTACAGAGCATGCAAGCCCATTCAAGCTTGCATTGCAGTGCACTTAGGCCCTCTTTGACCTGTGCTGGGTGAGATTGAGCCAAATTTGCATAGGGTTCTGGGAATATTACTTGATTCTAGAAGGATCCCATCTCTTCTAGAAGGAAGTTTTGTTGGTTTGAGAATTGAGTTCATGTTAAGCAATGTTATGCTCCTGGATTGGTGTGCGTTTGATGTGGCGAGGGTTGGACTGAAGCTGGAGGAGTGGCACAAGGTCGAACTATATTGGGTGATACTCTTCCTTCTAAATTAATAAAGAGTTTATTCCTTTTCTCATACTATTATTCATATCTACGATGATTATGTGTTTCAGTGTCTTCGATTCCATTGGTTTATAGTAGATAGATCATGTATGCTTTGATCGTTTCTTGTTCCTGTTTCTCTTGATACAGGTACCTTTTGAGCAGAGTTAGTTCAAGTGGGAGAGATGGAGGCAATTCAAAGGGGATCAAGGAAGTGAAAGACTATAAGTAAGTTCCTTCATCTCATCTATCTACTATAAGAAAAGGTTAAACTACTTTCTTTTTGTTGTTCTAGGTGTAGCTACCCACCTAGGGGAAATGTGTTTATCCATAGATGAAAATTCCATATAACACCTATACAATTGGAATTGATACTTATAGCTAGTGAAAGCCATCATGGAAGCACGAAAGCCATCATTTAAGCATGAAGGAATTATGGTGTACATGTTTCTTTCCATGAAAGTCTAATCCCTTATTTAATTCTATGCTTATTATTTTCCTCCTCCTCCTCTTCATTTTGTTATTTACCCCCTTTCTTCTCATCACTATGTTTTCTACTATAGAACCATCTGCACTTTAATGGCTCCTCACTTTGACGGTAAAGGTTGACCATCATTGCATTGCACCTATGCGAAAAGTGTTACATTAGATGTATCATGTTCTTTCCACTAGGAAGTTCCTATAGAATGTCACAAACACATAAGAATACTGGAAGTTTACAGCCAAGTCGAGAGGTTCATTGCTTCAACTGAAGGACATCAAAGCTCAAATAGAGAAATTCATCCTAGATGTGGCCTCGAGTCATACTCGTGACATTATTTTTTTCCAAATGATGGAATTATGCCAGCATACAATTTTTTTTGTAGCTGATGCACTCTTTGTTTAGGAATTCAAACATATGGAGCTCCAAACTTGTTTAGAAAGACTAGAAAATCAAGGTAAAATTCTCATAACATTGTTCATGGTTAAAAAATAAACATGGTGGTGTTGTATCTTTAGCAACAATAGTTGGAAAAAATATACATCCTACTGAACTTTTAATTGATGATTCAACCAAGTTGGCTCCTTTAGGTTCATAATTTCATTGCTTTAATTCTTCTTTTAGAATTAACCAATTAGATTTTATTTTATTACTCCAAGTTCTGTAGTATGGTATTTATATTAGTCCATGAAGGCTCAATTTCCCATTTTGACAGTAATGCTTTCAAAGTTTGAATAAATTAATGCTTTTCAGTGCTATACTTTTCTTAGCCTAGTTTCCCTCAAAGTGGGCCTATAGTCTACTTAGATTTTTGGCTAATGCTCTACTCAACCTAGAGTTTATACTCATCAATTATAGAGAAACAATGATTTGATATTTCTCATTTGTTATATAAAAATGTTTAATATTTTTACAACAAAATAGACAAACAACTTACCAATTAAAAAAATTTATATAAATTCATCCTACTCCAAATTTTGAATAAAGGATGTCTCTTGACATTTAATATATTTTAAATTAAAAATGTTTTACATTTTAATTTATTTGATAGCTACACCTTTAATATAACATTAGTAAGGAATGGTGAACAATAGAAACGTCACACCTAATACCTAACGCTCTTCTAAGACTTTAAACTTTTGTTACAAACGTCACACCTCATTACATGTGGACAATTTTTTTTTAATATTCCTTTTAATGCTCTTAACACAACCTTTGAATGGTTTTCATACCTTGGTTTGCACAGTTTTTATTGCTTTAAGAACAAAGAATAGAATAGACAAACAGAATGTTATTTTTTTTTGTGTGTATAGTCACCTTCTATTACAAGCCTTAGCTCTAGCCTTTTTACTAATATAATATTTTTGGACCGTCAACGTTTTAGTGTGAGCAATTTTAATATGATTTTTCTCGATCAATCACATTATTTTTTTGAGTGAAATGTTAGGTCATTTTGAGCGAGCAAGTGTGGCTTATTATGATATAAAGACACTGATGAGAAATTTGACCTAGCCTCATTAAATAAATTGGTGAGAAACTCAAAAAATTCAAAGAATCATTTTTATGCTAGGTTAAATAATAGTTCAACAAAAATGTGAAAATAAGCGAGTATTAGAATAAACCCTAGAGATAAAGAAAACAATATATAAAAACTTAAGAAATTATAAAAACACAACATAATATAATGGATTCTTAAGAATATAATTTTTATCAGTATATGTTAATAAAAATAGAAAAATACTAAAGACCTCTTGTAGCATTTCATATATTTTAACTTAACACAAATTCCATAAATATACACTAATGAGTATTATTGTTATTGATTCTAAATGAATGAATGATTTTAATGACGTCCATGAGGCTGGCAACTTAAGGGACCCAGAGATTAACAACCTTAACTCATTTTCATATTCCTTTCAATGCGAGATCTTCTACTATGAATCTTGACTAGAAGGCAGACTAGCAATCTGATAGATCTTATCTTTGTCAAATAGATGGTGCAAGTTGTCAACCTTTAGATTGTTTTCATATTGAATGCGGATATCCTTATATGTTGCACACTCCATGACAAAGTGTAATTCCATCTTCACCATATCCTTATAGCAGAAAATGCAACTTGTCTCTTCCCAAACTTCCTTGGGGATCTTCCATCTACCAGCCTCACACCTAAGGTGATGTGACCTTGTCAAGTGTGCCACTAGCACCCTTGTTTTTCTTTTAATAGTTGCTCATAATTTCTGGCCATAGTCACAAGTTCAACAATATTTTTTTTAAACATTTTATATATCTAATAAATGTATATAGATAATAGTTTTACTTAAATAATAATGATATTATTATTAATTAAATTTTAAGTATTCACATAAAAATTCATACTATTTTTATTTTACATTTATTAAAAAAATATTATATTTAATAAATTGTATTCAATTACTTTAATGTGATATTTTTTTTAAATTAAAATAAACCTATACCTCAGCCCACTATGATAGAGATGTTGCATTTACATTTGACTAAAATCAGATTTACATAAAAAAAAAATTAAAAACAAAAGAAATTAAAATAATAACATAAAAGATTAATGTTAATGTTAAACCTTTTTAACTTGTCAAATAAAATAAAAATAAAAAATTAACCCTTATTAAAAAAATAAAAATAAACATAAAAAAGATATGGTAATTGGTCCATGGTATTAAAATAAAAATAGCCTATAGTATTGGTTGATGGTATTGAGAATCCATAGTATTGACCCATAGTATTCAAGTGAAATGTAATCTATTTAAATAGGAAAATTAAAAAATCTAGATCATCTTAACTCTATCTGAGAAACACCTGGAAAGATTAAATATCTTCTAGTGATTGGTAAATGAAGAATTATGTTTCTGGCGAGTTTTTTGATGCAGTTTAGCTTTTCTGATTTTGATTGGTATTTATGTTTTTGGTGATTGCTCTTTAACTAGGGTTTGTGGACTCTTGGTTTACTGCGCACTCTTTCATAGGTTTTCTTTTTGATATTGGACTATTTGTTTAATTCCTGGGCTCGTCACCAAGCAACTTCTGCGCAGACAAGAAGCCCACAGCAGTGAACTGGATTGAAGGGCGTGGTAAATCAGATGTGTGAAGCTGTCATCACTGAGGCGGTTGCTTAAAAGGTCCTGAAAACTACCGTTCAAGCTTTGTTAGAATTGAACATGCTTAAGAACATGACTGGATCTGCTCTGGCTGGTGCCGTGGGAGGGTTCAATGACCACGCCTCCAATATTGTCTCTGCTGTGTTTATTGCAACAGGCAAAGATCCTGCCCAGAATATTGAGAGCTCCCATTGTATTACAATGATGAAGGCATCGGTATCCATGGGTGGCAGGGATCTGCATGCACCAGTCACAATGCGTTGTATTGAAGTAAGAAAATTTTCACTCACTGCGAAGATGAAGGGAAGCATTATTTCAATTCGGGCTTTCATTCAAGTAGTCAAGAAGATGGATGAGAAAGGAAGGAAACACAGTTCCTCTCTCTCCTCCTTCCAATCCACTTAGATTTAACTAAGCTGTGAATTTATGGATAACTGGCAATTGCGTGGTTGGTTGCAGGTGGGAACAGTAGGAGGTCGAACAAAATTGGCTTCACAAACTGGTTGCTTGAATATGTTTCGAGTGAAAAGAGAATGTTGAATTCGGTAGCGAATGCTCAGAGGTTGGCGAGGATGGTGGCAGGAGCAGTTTTGGCTGGAGAGCTGTCCCATGTCTGCAGGCCAATGGGCGAAGAGTAATTTGAAGTACAACAGATGAAGCAAGGACGCGATGATTGGTGTCGTGACCTCCTACAGCCAAAAAATTCACAATAGTTTACGCTTCTTCCTATACTATATGTTCCGTTATCCGCTAGGATCCTTCGCAATTATACAAGTGGATACACTACAGTTATACAAGTGGAAGGCACGCCCCTCTGTTATTTCGAGTTTCGGGATTGAATTTTATAAAATAAATGGAATTAAAGGAGAAACCAGAGGAGAGAGTACAGATAGAGTAAGAAGTACTAGCAATAGAGATGGCTATCGTGGTGCATGAGACATGTTTCAATATTTAGATTCCACGCATAATAACAATGGAAGCTATGGCAACGGAAGACAACCGATTACTGCCCACCCATCATCTCCTTTTGTGAATACTGCTACCTTTTCCATATTAGCACAGACTTGAGATTTATAATCTGTTAGTTTCGGAGAATACGATGATGATGAGGAGCAGCGTAATAGGCGTTGTATGAGATCACCAACACTACCAAGACCAGGAAGAGAGAAAACAAGTCACCCACTCCAACTCCAAATTCATCGTTTCCTCTTCCTGCTCCTCCTTCATATATACCCACAAAGAAACAATGAAGTTGGCGTTGGTGACTTTTTTCTTCTCTTCCTGGTCTTGGTGGTGTTGGTGATCTCCTATTTCCTCTGTTACTCTGCTATTCATCATCATCATGTTCTCCAGAATTAAGAGAGATGATGAATCCCAGGCCAGTCCAATTATGGAAGAAGCAGCAGAATTCACAGAAAGTGATAAGAGATTAGGGCAGGCAGAAATTGGTGGTCTTCCATCGCCACAGCATCTATTGTTATTATTGGTGGACAGTAAAGATTGAGACCTGCTTCCTCCACCACCATAGTCATGGCTATTGCTACTGCTTCCACTTCTATTTGTACTCTCCCCTCTGGTTTCTCCTTCCATTCCGTATATTTTACGAAATAGAAACGCGAAATAACATAGAGAGGGACGGGTCTTCCACCTCTCTTAGAAATGCAATACAATTCAGCTATCAGCTAAGATTAGGCATGCTAATATGAGTTAGGCATAAATTGGTACATTTAACTCACAGTTTGGCTCAGTCGTAGTGTTGTCCTGGTGCGATTCATTAGTGAAAAAGAAAGCTGATATTAATAACACTTTTATTTTATATCGAACGTGACAATTTCACGTGAAATCAATTCCTTAAGTAGATGTTTTTAATTTAATGACGCTGGAGCGTTTCATCAATTCTCATTAAGAGGGAACCTGATTTAAACAGCTTTCATTTGTTAGCATAGACTAGTAAAAAGATCACGAGGGATCTCACAAGCATGAAGATCACGAGGAATCTCACAAGCATGATTGTTAGGCCAATAGGCTTTTCTTTTGAATCCGTAGACCCTTTACTGTTTTCATGTTGGTTTGACATCTGTGCACATATTTTGAAGTCATTTTTCTGCTCTCCATTTCGTCACTTTTCTGCTTTCCATTTCACATCGCAGTAGTCTATAACGCGACTTTTTGAAAGCCCTTCCGGCAGATTTTTCCGGTCAAAATCCGGCAGCAATTTATTGGAATCCCAAGTTTGATAGCTAGTTTCTGCACAATCAATGGCTCCCAGGGGCTTTTCAGGGCGCTGAATCCAAATAATGCAGTTAAAAAACCATTTTAAACTGCTAAAAATCAAGATTTAACCTCATTTCTTCCGCCGGATTCCGTCACTGGAATCTCCAAAAAGTCGCATTATAGACAACTCCTTTCACATCTATGCACGCTGGAGTCTTTTGCGCCAGAATTTCAAGAGAATAAGTTTGAATTTTTCGTGGAACTTATGGCACTGAACATGCAGGGCACCAGAATGCTCACAAGAAGGACATATGTGTGTGGGGGAGGGCCCTGGGTCCTACAATCATGTCTTCGAGGTTTCAGATCCAATCCCAAGTTTCAAATCACTCCAATTCCACCTCTTGTTACGAATATGGATTCTTCTGTTGCCATGGAGGTTCTTTTGAGGCAGTCTCAAAGACTTGAGACCCATCGATCTTGTGCAGGCACTCCATGAAAGGCAAATGAAGGAAGTCCCTGCACGGTACATCCTTCCATTCAATCTCCGGTCAATTCGTCCTGTTCAAGTCCGGCACTCTCTTACCGTCATCAACCTAGTAGCCGTGGAAGACATCAACCAATGCTTGCAGACTGTGAACCAATTAGCTCAGGCATCCTAGGAATGGGGTTTCTTTCATGTTTGTATGGGATCATAGTTTTGGCTTTTTCTTTTTTTCCCTTTTCTCTCTCGGTCATCCAACCAATTTCATTATTGTTTAGATTTGTAATTTCATTGGTTTTCAATTATTTGGAAGATGATAAATAGTGGGATACCTTTGTCATTGATAGAGATTGTTCACAGGAATTTTTTGATCTTTCCCCTAAAGAGAAATGGGAACAATGTCTTGTGAGGCTTGGAACTCATATGCTTGAAGGCTATCGCGGGTTCTTTGACATTTCTGATGACACAATCCTGGATTGGGTTAATGCTATTGTTCATTATATTTGTCTACAGTGGACCAAAGTCATTGAGCAATGGCCCAAAACATCCTCCACATACAGGTACAACTCTATACACATATATGTGCCAAAGTCATTGAGCAATGGCCCAAAACGCCCTCCACATACAAGTACAACTCTATACACATATACGAGCCAAAGTCATTGAGAAATGGCCCAAAACACCCTCCACATACAATTACAACTCAATACACATATACACTATGTGATAATTCAAAACTTGATATGTGATTACATCAATTCTGATACAGTACTATACACATTATGAAGGGAAACACATGAAAAATATGAGGAAGAGATCATGAGGCTTATAGAGAAGTTTTTGAGTCCTCTGTCAAATTTTTTAGGGCACATATACGTGCCAAAGTCATTCAGCAATGGCCCAAAACGCCCTCCACATACAAGTACAACTCTATACACATATACGAGCCAAAGTCATTGAGCAATGGCCCAAAATACCCTCCACATACAGGTACAACTCAATACACATATACACTATGTGATAATTGAAACCTTGATATGAGATTACATCAATTTTGATACACTATTGTACACACTACAAAGGAAAACACATGAAAAATATTAGGAAGAGCTCATGAGGTTTATAGAGAAGTTGTCGAGTCTTTCTGTAAGAGGGTTTAGAGCTGGACCCAAATTATATCGAAACCCTAATCAAAGAACCCATGCACCAACTCAGAATCAATTATTACTTTCCTTTCCCTCAACCAGAAACTGTGCAATGCAGTTTGCTGGTTGCATGCCACTGCTGAGGAATTGCACATTATCTCAAGTCTGACTAGAGATTAACATGTATTCTGACAAGTTGATGTGCATGGCCACGAGCACTTGCTTGGAGATCAGCGTAGACACTACACATTAGTATGTTTTCAGTTTGAATGCACCTAGGACAACCATGTGTATGCAATTAAATGAGTTGGATGGAGGAGCCATATTAATGAACCGAGATGTAAGTTAGGCAAGAATTCGCTTTCAGGAGGATGTCACCATTGAGCGCACAAACACCATCACAGATGACCAAGCTTGGCACCAGTTCGTGACCATGTACCATCATGAGGATGTCAAAGAGTTGGTTTCACCACAATGGTCTGAGTGTTAGTGATATCTTGCATAGCTTGCTGAAGCCATTTTTTCTTACTTAGGTACATGTGCAGATTGTATGTTATGTCTTGTCAAGTGGAAGTTCAAGTGTCAATAGTTGAATGTAACAGTCATAGAGTAGTTGAAGAGTCGTGAGGGTAGATGAATGGTCATAAAGGGGAATGTGAAGGGTCACCTAACCCTTTGCTATAAATAGTCCCTTATAACTCATTGTAAAGGCTTTTGGTCAACCAAGCTTCCAATAGGAGTATCTTATAGAAAGCTTGGATGGTGTTGTAACTAGCCTTGACTTCTCTACTATACAGAGCTAGAATATCGCTTTGGAGGAGTAGGCAGCAGTGAATGTAACGTTCCATTGTCAGAACTTGTGGTTGGTCATGGTTGTATTGTATGACTGGAACTTTCTCTTATTAATATAACAAAGCCAACACGTTTCATGCATATGTCGTATTGTATTTCAGCTATCTTGTTTACTCTAAATGATATATGTATATGTTTTCTTACGCATGCATGTGTATCTATTTTTTGTATATGTGTGTATGAATCTTACTGAAATGTGTTGTTGGTTTAAAGATCACTTTGGATTTCTAGCTTATTTTCTTTCAATGTTGTGATGCATCTTCGCTCATGTGTTCCCTTCTTAACTCCATGCTTTCACAGGTTTCCAAGGGGTGCACTCACCTCACCCTCTGTGTGTTAGAACTGCTCATGCACCTTCCCTGATTTGTTGCATATGTCACACCCTCGCTACCATTAGGGACATCTTACTTGCCTTTGTGCACAATCATGGTCAAGGTGATACTGCACGACCCATTGTTGGGACTCCTACACCAAACGGTCTGAGGTCTAGTTGGGACTTTTTACCGGGGAGATCCCCTTACATGTTGGCAAGTCCAGCACCGTCAACATTTTGGCACTAGAAGGAGGGCCAGATGACAAGAAGAGTCTCACATCTATTTTGAATCTCTGCATATCTATCATGACTAACTATAGTGATTCTCTTCAAGATTGTATGCCTTATGGAAATGACTTCATTATCTTAGAAAATCTCTCGAACAACTTGTCACATAAAACATACGATGGTGGAGGGTACATATCCTTGGTTAGGCACACGGTCGTCATTGTAGGCTCATGCGAAAGACATGGAATCTTTGAAGAATACATGACCTACACATTGTTCGTCTACACACTTCGAGGGCAGCCAATGCACTGGTGTGCCACACATCCTGAAAAATATATTCATTCTCCTTCTCATTTGGTCGTAGAGATAGGCCATGCTTTCAATCACTTTAACCATAATGATTTCGATGGAAGATTTGAGTATCTTCTTCACATATCCAAAAATCCGCAATTATTGAAATCACTCGAATCTCACTCAGCACATTTTAGTGATGGAGCTGTGCAAATCACAGGCAACCACAGTTGCTGTCACAAGTGATTTCTTGCCTTCACCTCATCAAACAACGACACCACCGTAGAGTGGTGTGGGAGATTATGCACACACATTTGTCGAACTGTCATATCCTCCCACCGCCCCTACTCTTGAAATCTGTGAAAATTTGGCTTGCATGCCTACTGGTTATCATGTGGATTTGTCCCCTGAACCTATGTCCTCATGTTATGTTGATCCTCTGTATTGTATTCTCTTATGTTCTTCCATTCCAAACTCCTCACCTATTGTGAATGAGGATCAAGCTATTGATAGAGTTGGTGTTATGCAGCCAACCTATGCCATCATTTAGGATGATTATGTGCGGGAATCTAAAGAAAAACTTGTGGTGAAGGATGACTCCCTTCCAGCCGCGCCTCAACCGCTCTATCCTAACATCCCTTGTGATTTTCCCACTATTGATTCCCCATGTGAAAACTCATTTCTGGATGTTTCTACTTCCGATTGTTCTCAGGACACTTCAGATCTTAGTTTTTCATTAGATTGCACAGAGGACACATCTTCCTATGAAAATCTGTCCAATCTATCATTCATCATTTCTGAAAACATAGAAGGTGAACATCCTTGCTTCTCATCTACCCCTCTACATGATTCATCAAATCATGAGGATTCCCACAAACTTCCTGAATTTTTTTATCTTGGTTGTCGTGATCTCTATACTTATTCATTTGATCAAGATGTTGATTCAATTTTTGTTAATGTGTTTAAGGCACTGATCTATGATGATATATCTATTGATGAAGTTGAAACCCCACAAACTGGTGAGGCACTTCAACCCGAGCTGATGGTTATGTCAGGCCCTCGTTGTTCTGAGGTTGGTTTCGCTTGTGATCAAGAAATTTTTGAAACACGCAAGGTTCCTCATCACTCTCTGCTTTACATTCAAGATCAATCTAACACTCAGATTTCACATCCTCCACTCGAACTACATGATCCCATAGCTCATGCATTGGAGGAATCTTACACAAGAAGCACACTTGCATAACATAAGTAGTCTACCCTTCTCACAAAATTTTCTTGCATGTCACAGTCAAGAGAATGCATACACTCAACATCTGCATGCAGTGTAGCACATCACCATGGAAAGTCCACAGAGTGCATGTCATGCGCTTTCACTCATTTTTTTTATGTGAATGCTCATAATCTCGGAGTGTGTTTGTCTTCATCATTATATCTTTTATGTTTGCTGGTTTGCACAACTCTGTTGTTCGCAAACCATGCCTTCACCAACATGGGTCGACCAATGCATCAGTCGCTGCATTAGAAGTATCACTTCATGTGAGATGACCCATGCACTGTTAGCTTAGGAGTAGGAGTATTGTTTTTCTTTTGAGTGGTTTTCTTGCATCCATGTTTGCTTCTTTATTTTGGTTTTTTTCTTGCTTGTTTGTTTGTTTGCTTACTCACTTTGTGTATGCATTTTCTTCTGTTGCTTTCTTTTCTTTTTGGTTTGTTTTATTGTTTATGTCCATAGGTTAGTTTCACATGGACCGTGTGCGATTCTTGAAACAAGATGGGTGAAGTACAAGAGGACTTGTATAGCTAACAATACTTGGTTATCTGTCATCTTGCATTTTATGTAATAACTTCTTGTCTTAATTCCATGATACATCAATGGAAAATATGTTCACTTCGAAGTGAAGCTTGGTGAAAACACAATTCTTGTGCACGAACTAGTATCACCTACTCTATTCAGTTGTTTTTGGGTTAGTCCTTGTCACCTCATTCAAGTACAGTAAGGTGAGGGGGGAAACCTTAACATGCACGTAAGAGGTATATACAAACTAATTCTCTAAAGGAAAAATCTCTTCGGATATTAATAAGTCATGATCCATCTTCTGCCTTTGAAATGAATAAGTGTTATGCACAGCTATGAAAAGTGAAAAATGAAAAAGTGAAAATGTGAAAAAAATTGAAAAAATAAAAAATGAACAAGGCGAAAGAAGAGGAAGACTTCTTACAGAGAGGTGGTTCAAGTACCTCCGTCGAGGTACTGACTAGGCATTCTAGCAGCAGAACAATGCTTGTGTTCCTCTGTGACTCTATTGAGGTACTATCTAGGCTTGCTGGCAGCGGAGCGACACCAGAGATGAAACTAGAACTTTGACAATCATATGACTTGTGCACCAATATACCCCTCATCCCCAATCGAAACAACTGTGTTGGCATGGCTTGGAATGTGTGTTGACCGACCAAGGGCTTGACTGATGCTACATCTTACAATCAAGCAAGCATGGAAAACAAGGAGAACAGAGAATTGAACAATACTTTTGGAGGTGTTAGACTTTCTTTTCATGAACAAGGTTCATTGAGAGAGCTGGATTTCTACCATTATATCACCAATTTTTGTAGCACCTACAAGCACCCTCCAAAATTTTTCCTTAGCTTCATTTTGGAGCCTCCCTACTGACCATTCTCAGTAGCATGTCTTGCACTAGCAAGCACATCAACTTCAGTTGTTTCATAGAGTCTTGTCAGCCTGTGCATGCAAGTTTGTTCCACCTCCTTCATAGGTTGCTTTTTGAACTTAGTGTCAGTTGTTGTTTCAGCAACTCCCTTTAGGAATTGCACAATTCTAGAGGGGAACCAGTGTTCCCTCTAGGAATTGTGCAAACCCAGTTGGACACCTAGATGGGCTCCAGAATTACGTCATTCTTCCTATCAGTCTTCCACTCAAAAATTGCGCCATTCATCCTAGGACAGTTACTAAGCCTAAAAATTGCATAATTCTGGGCAGTAGTCACATCCTTCTCCCAAAAATTATGCAATTTTGGGTAGAAGTCACCTCCTTCTCCCAGAAATTACACAATCCCTTTGGGACAACCAGCCTAGCAGCTAGCAGAAATTGTGCAAATCCATCGAGGCAACCTGTTGGGCTCAGAAATTGCGCAATACAGTTAGATAAGCTTCCTTGAGAAAATTGCACAATATGACCTCGGACAACTACTAAGCCCAGAAATTATGCAATATTGGGAGACAGTGACTTGTTCCTCCTAGAAATTGTGCAATCCCTCTGGAACATCCATCTCTGCTTAGCCCAGAAACTACACACACTTTCATCCCAGGTTCACAGACCAATGCATGTGCCTTCAGTTTGACTGGTTCCCTTCGGGACCGAGAAAAATTGATTTTCATGCTTGGACTGCTTTTCCCATGGCAACATGCAAAGGCATCCCTTGATTTATGGATCTATTTTTAGCAGTTGGAGATTACATGCAAGGATCATTTCAAAAACCTCTCACCAAGTGTCATTTTTCCTAGATTGGTGGCAAGCGCGTCAAAAACTCGATATTATCAAAAATCATCAACTGGACACTACATAGCTCATTACTCACGTCAACCTTGCACCTCTAACATCCCACATTACATCTAGGAGTCATTGGCACATTTAGCTCACCTGTATTGGGGTAGCCTAATTTTCATGTCTTGTGCTGCATTTCTGTCATTTTTGTGTTTCTCTTTGTGTGGGTGTTGTCTTCTTGGTTCAGTGAGCACTTGTTGTCTTTTTGATGTATGTTAGCTTGTACAAGTTTCATTTTAGTTTTTATTTTTGCATCTCACTCCTGTCGCATGGATGACACTGTTTTTGTGCGAACAGTTATCGTTGCAATGACAAACTTCACAAACATGCATGCTTTCTTGTTTTCTAAATCCTGCACTTTTTGTTTGCATGTATGATCATTCACTCATGTTTGCACTCATCTCATCATGAATTCAAACTTCCCATGTTTTCAGTCGTCCGTCGGCCTATCTAGGCTGCCTTGGTCCAGACTGTGTCTTGCCTTACTAGCACTTCGCATTTCCGAAAGTGAAGGCTCTGCCTTCACCCTAGAAATTTTTCAATTCTAGCCCATCACTAAGCTCCAAGCTTCAATATGTGATTCTTGGAGGTAGTGTCCCGCTGGCTCCAGAAAATGTGCAATCTAGTTTTCTGGTAGGATGTCACTGATTGCGCATTGCACAGTTTCAGTCCTCAGCAAGCCAGGATGGACTATCCATTACGTAGTTCTAGCAATAAGTCAGCCTCCTGGTAGCCCGAATTGTGTCATCCACAGTCTTGGCAGTCAGTCTCCCAGCCCCACAGAGAAAATTGCGCAATCTTCACGGACAGTCACAAATATATGTTGCATGTCAGTCCTCTAGTTTGTTTTGGTTTTCAACTGACATATTTCTTTCCATGAGTGTTGTTATGTCTCTAGGTATCACAGATGTCATTTGCCTTCCAGAAACACAAATACAATGGTTTCCAGGAGATCAGAGTCAAAGACACCGTTAAGAGCACAATTGGGGATGTAGGCATTCAAGTTCTATGAACATGCCTTTCCAAGAAAAAATCAAGTTGTTCATGGAGAAAGTTATCAAGATGAATGGCAATGGCATCACAGTGATAAACATCATCAGTAGCAGCAAAAGGTAACACACCTTCATGCGACAAATGCAAGAGAAAGGTTGTTGACAACATAGAGGCAGAGCAAAGTTGCAAGTTTAAAGCAGATCCACTCGTGACGAAAGCTTCTTTGGAGTTTGAGGCTATGAGGTGATAGCATGACACGTAGATCATGTGAAGGTAGATAGAGAAATAGAGAAGGAGTTGCATGTGCTGAAGTAGCAACTCAAGGAAGAAGAGGAGCTTCACATACAAGGGAATGAGTCATAGTAGGAACAAGTACCGCAGGGGGCACTACATGCACAGAAAGATGAAACTGCAATTGTACAAGTTATATATCCATCCCAGCAGTTAGCACGAAGCAGACAAGTTGAGTAGCTTTGTGGATCACATGCAAGGGAATTTAGAAACATGCATGTCATTGTGTGCACCCATGCGGTCAACCCTTTTGGCACACTCATCGAGGTGAAGACAAGAAGCAAGTGCATTGGAGTTGAACATGTATTTTGACAAGTTGATGTGCACAACCACCAATAGATGCCTGGATATCAACACAGACAGTACACATAGTAATGTTGCCAGTCCGGCCACACCCAGGATGACCATGCAAATGCTATTTGACAAGTTGGATGGAGGAGCCATATCAATGCGCCAAGATGTAATGCAAGCAAGAGTTCACTTTTAGTAGGATGTCACCATTGAGTGCATAGAAAAAATCAAGGAAGACCAAGCTTGGCATCAATTCGCCACCATCGACCATCACAAGGATGTCAAAGAGTTGGTCTCACGACAATGGTCTGAGTATTAGTGATGTCTTGCATGGCTTGCTCAAGCCATTTTGGCTCACATGGATACATGTGAAATTTTAATGTTACATCTTGTCAAGTGGAAGTTCAAGTGTCGATAGTTGAATGTAACAGTCATAGAGTAGTTGAAGTGTCATGAGGGTAGATGAATAGTCACAAAGTGGAATGTCAAGGGTCACCCCACCCTTCGCTATAAATAGTCCCTCATAACTCATTGTAAAGGATTTTGGTCAGCCAAGCTTCCAATAGGAGTATCTTAGAGAAATCTTGGACAGTATCGTAATGAGCCTTGGATTCTGCACTGTGCAGAGCTAGTATATCTCTTTGGAGGAGCAGGTGATAGTGACTGTAACGTTTCGCTATCAGAGCTAGTGGTTGATCATGGTTGTATTGTATGACTGGAACTTTCACTTCTTAATATAACAAAGCCAACATGTTTCATGCATATGTTGTATTGTATTTCAGTTATCTTTTTTACTCTAAATGATATATGTATCTATTTTCTTACACATGCATGTGTAGCTATTTTCTATATATGTGTGTATGAATCTTACTGAAATGTGTTGTTGGTTTAACCATCACTTTCGATTGCTAGCTTACGTTCCTTACATGTTGTGATGCATCTTTTCTCGTGTGTTCCCTTCTTAACTCCATGTTTTCACAGGTTTCCAAGGGGCGCACTCACCTCACCCTCTTTGTGTTAGAACCACTCATGCACCTTCCTTGACTTGTGGCATATGTTACACCCTTTCTACCAACAGGGACATCTTACTTGCCTCTATGCACAATCATGGGCAAGGCGATACTGCACGACCCACTGCTGGGACTCCTACACCAAATGGTCTGAGGTCTAGTTGGGACTTCTTACTGAGGATATCACCTGACATGTTGGCAGGTCTAGCACCATTAACAGAAACCCCATCACACCACGGTTATTTAGAAATGGCAAGGCAAGGCAAGGCTCAAGAGACTGTCACACCTGGAAAAATCCATGCCATGACCAAAAAGAACCATATGCAAATCCATGCATGACAAATCTATCAAGGAAATCACACATGAAAATTGATACTTGCAGAGAATCCTGTTGTAGCTTCTTGATCCTACTCTTCCTTGCTTTCTCCTTCCTCATTCTTTCCTTCTTTGCCTTTCTTGATCCAACGGAAAAGCGTTCTACGAAAACTTTAAGTGTCTAAGAGTGAGTGAGAGAGAATACTAAGAAAGCTCCAAACAACACTGACAAAAGGTTACACTCACAAAGCTTGAGAAAAACCTTGCTAATTGATCCTCATAAGCTTTTTTATTAATAAGGCTTCTATTTTCTTCAATTTTCATTATTTTCCTTCATTTACCTCCTCACATGAAACATGTGACCTTTTACCTTCCTTTTCTCCTAATTTCCATTATTTTCATAAATAAATAAATGTGCCAAAAATGCCATTTGTTCTTTCCAAAGCCTTTTGCAAATTCCTTAGTCATAACAAATCGAATGAACACCCACTAGGAATTTTTTCCAACTATTCAACTTGGAATATGTTTCACATGAACATGGTTTTATATATTTTTACATGTATTTTTAACCAAGGTTGTTACAGAACCCTCCCCCTTGGGGGAACATTACTCTCGGTGTTCATTGCACTTATAACCAACAATACCGCTACAACTAAACATACTACCGATGGAGCTTTACAACTTAGCTTGTTGCATCATTTACAATGACCACCACTAAGACATGAAAAATATAATGTTTACTGTAGCTTTATAACATAGCTCATTATGGTATTTAAAATAACCAAATATACACATACACACATTTACTAAAACAATAAACAAAAGGATATGATGCTTGCATCAACAACAAAGGAATCTAGAGGCTTACACCTCCACCCTCAAAATTAATGTTAGGATTAACCTCCTTCTCAGGAAGTCCAGAATCCAATACCAATGTCAAATTTACATCCAATGTCCAACACTACAATCCTACGCCACTTTTCCTCTCAACGAACAGTTACCAGCTCATGATTCCAGGGCACACTCCCAATGTGCATCTGATTTCATCTGGTAATGCTAATGACAAAAAAAAATCCATCCCCACCCATCCCTTATTTGCCATATAGACCCTTAGGAAATCTAGTCACCTCTTTCGTGCAGTCACTCACCTTCCAATTTCCCTGACATCCTCTATCTCGAGCGATCCATCCCTTGGCAAGGGTTCCTCACATCGAAAGGTCAAACATCCAAAGCATATACCTGCCTCAAAAGCATCATAATGGTCATAACATGCTCATGAAAATCAATGAAAATTATTGGGTATCACTGTCCCACAATGTCCCTACTCCTGAAGTGATTTACCAGCATATTTTTGCCTATTCCAATTCGTTTTGTTGATGTTTCTAATGCTTGTCATAATTTTCGTCCACCCAATCAAGCATTTCATGCTTTCCTGTACCAAGAACATAATTTCCATTAGATTCAAAATAAATTGAAATAAATTCACATCATACCTCATTTGTAGCTCATCAATAATGTACACTTCCAATTCTATTTACTTCCTATCACAAAAAGTTAAACTAGCATATTTGATCAAATCATTATGTAAAAACATATCACATCAGGCTAGCCTAAAACACAACCATCATAAATCAAAATCATGAATCACATGCAATCATAATAAACCATAATCATAAATCACGTATAACCATCATAAATCATAATCATAGGTCATATGTATAATAAAACTGAAATAAAATACTAACACTTATCCTTCATTGGCCCTTACTTCTACCTTTTTTCTTTCTGTATGCACACTTGATCAGTTGCCATGCCCGGCAAGCACCTAGTGCCGTTGCTTCTCTTTAGTCATGTACACATACACAATGTACATCACAACACATACATCCACACACAAGATACCACATCACACAATGCATACACCTACACCCAATGTATAACACAATACATATATGTATACAAAGTACAACAAAACGGATACACAATGCACATACATAGTATCGCATGCCCACAACACAACATGTACAACATGCACACAATACCACATGTACACCAGTACCATATGTATAACATGTCCACAGTACCACCTGTACACCACACAACCTGCACAATATGTGCACAACATCACATGGACACAACACCACATGTACAAAGAATCACATGCATGGCATGTACACAACACCCCCTGTACCACATGTACCACATGCACACAACACCACATGTACAATCATGCACACAACACCATATGTACATAGTACCACTTGTACAACATACACACAACACCATATGTAGATAGCACTACATATACAACATGTACATAGCATCATATGTACACGTCACTACATATCCAACTTGTGCACAACACCACATATCCAACATGTACATAACACCATCTATAACCATCACTGCATATGAAATATGCATAACATATACACAATAGTAGCACTGCACATCCACAACCATATTGTCTCCACTAATAAACCTTGCTTCGAGTGTCCCTCCTTCATTCATTCTTATCCTAGCATGTTTCAGATTATACTCCTTTCATTCCACTAATGTATCCCTTAGTATAGCATGTCCAAAAAACAGACATAATATAATCACATAATATCAACTCATAACCACATGATATTGACCTCGTAGATTTGTCAGGGCTACTCTTCCCACTTGAGTCCTCATAAACCAAGAACCTCTTCATGTCATTCACCTACGTAGGCAATCATTCCTCCACAAGAATGATTCATAATGATCCTTTCAGATAGAAACATACATACATACATATAAGCATATAAACACTATCATAAAAACAATCATGGTCCATGATGATCCTGTCAGACATGACATACATACATGTATACATATGTAGACATCATCACAACCATGATTGCAACATAATCACCAGATACCATAAGGTCAAGGTTAAGAAAACTCCCATTATCTGTTCACAACATCCACAACACTAAAAACAACGATTCCCAACATAGCCAAGGCATATGACACCTCAAATCCATTTACTTTACCATTGCTGATTACTTTTCTCATGATTGTCTTGTCATTGTCCATTTACACCAATGGACCCAACCAATGCAACTAGATATCATACTCTTACCTTTAGCTACCATTATACATGCATTGAGCTTCATCTGAGTCTCATATTACTTGATGGGTTTCATTCACCTTCTCTCGTGCTCCATTAACTTTCCTCTTTCCCAACCATTTCCCAAGACTCAAAAGTTGAAAGGAAAGCACAAGAAATAACCAAGAAGAAGACCATGAAAACCAATAACAACACGACACCACAAAGTGGCAAGGCCTTGCAGTAGACATAAACAAAACCGCAAATGAATCTCAACAATTCACAAAAGACCAAAAGCACAAGACTGGAAAAAGACACCATGACTCCATCCCGCAGCTTTCCAATGCTTCCAAGTGAAATCTCAACCAAAGCCTTGTTTAGGATTTCATGGAAATCTCTTGCCATGCAATTCCCTGCATCATATTGCCAAAAACACATAATTTTCAATGTATAAATAAATATAATATAACATTTAGCTTACCTTATTATGCCAAGCACATTTCCTTGTAGCTGAACACATATGTGGCATGTCTCAAGGGACTCTAATTCCCTTGATAGATCTAGATATAACTAGACACCAACTATTATACATGTCAAATAGATGTCCCTGAATATAGCACATATCCACATAATTCCAAACAAAATAGGGTTAATAATATTTCATGTATGCAAAACACTCTTTCATTTCAAATTTTGGTTTCAAAACATAGCGAAAGGAATTCTCACCCAATTCCTTTCTTTTACCTTTACCTTGCTGCAACTGAGTCTTACTATGTACTGTCACATCACCCAATGAATAGTTATCTAAATAAATCAACTATTATCTTGCCATGCTAATACCAAGCATGTTTCCTTCAATTGTTCACACATGTCGATCACATGTTCCAAAGCTTAAGGAAACATATCTATTATTTGGAAATCAACCTTCACCAAGTCTAGCAACGATGTCATAATCAAAATCAACTCACATTCCTTAGTCATAATACATAATGTTACACTCAAGTGCATATCAACTGTATCAACACATTTGTGTTAGTACGACCATCTTAAAAAAAGATCATTTCTTCATGCAATCTTACAGACACATACTCACATCATGTAATTTAATCAAACATTCAAACAAACTATAAATGTACCATGTTAGATAAATCAATTAGACATCATAATAGACACCAAACACTCAAATGCCAAACTGACGACATAATCAAAGATTCAAGCACCAAATATACAACATAAGAAAACTCATACCTTAATGTATCTCAGGGGAGGCTATCTTGTCTGCACAATCACGCTAGATTAACACGATATAAATTCACAACATATAAACTCAAACATAAATAAGGTGATGATATCCATAATAGTAACTAGCTAACATGTTCACATCATAAACTCATAAGCAATTTTCATTCATGCATAACAATCACATATGCATCGTTAGTGTATATGAGTATGACATAATATAACTCATATTGTAATGTCATAACCATGATCATTTACAAATGTCAATTCAAATTGGCACCAAACATAATAACATCGAGACCTCAGCTGCAAGGACCATAATCATTAGGCATATGACCACAATGCATATAACAACAGGTTACTATCCTTTATGACTAATTGATGCATGTACATATGATCAAACTAATTAACTAACATCTATCATACATGTAGCCATAATAATAATAGAATGGCAAGCATATAAGAAACCCTAATGCATATAACAATCATTAACCACATACATGCATACTAAACATACAACCTATATGATGATCTTCTCTTACCAGAAAGTCTAGTGTCGCAATCTCAATCTAATGATTTGCATGTCCTTCTTCACCTCAGTCAACACATCAACATCATAACATACCAACAACATCATGATGAATTGGAATGCATACAATGACCTCATGCACAACAACCATGCCCATAATAATACATGCATAATAGCATATAAACACTGACATGCATAACAAATTCATGTACAATCGACATGCATTCATGACTAACACATCCCAAAAAAAACATCATTAATATCCACATGGTGACACAGCGACAACAATGACCATCGCCATGCATACACAATAAGTGCATATACAACTGATATGAATGCATGAAGAACACACAAGCCATCTAGTCCAATAAGTGAACCATGCTCTGATACCACTCTGTAACACCCTCATCCCACATCTACGCATGTAACTTGCCAACCGGGGTAAATATGCAACAAGAGGCCACTATAATGGGATTCAACCTCCTAAGTCACCTTAAGGAAGTGGAATTCATAGAAACACACCACACAATCCTTCCACATCAACAATAGAGCTCTGAGGAACCATCCCAACCACTCAGGTAACTAGTCCTTGACGCCAACTGAAGTTTTAGTGCATCAATCCCCTATACACTCCATTGATATGGACAAGGGTGCATCTGGGAGGCTTTAGAAGCTCCTACAAAAAGGAAAAGGAAGCTTCTGGGGACTTTTTTCCCTAGTGTGTGCCTATGACTCCATGATTTGTGCCAATTTTTCTAGCCCAGAGTCGATATTACTTCCCAGAAATCAATGACGCCTTCATAAACGAAATTTCATAGCGGAAAAAAGATACATTTGCAAACAAATTAGTAAGGACTAGCTTGGACTCCTACTAGTGATGACACATATTTCGTCAAACATATCACAAATATGAAATCTATAGGTCTTAACAACATAGTTGAGCACAGGGGTCTCATACCTATATGCGATTCACTATGAGGCATTGTTTCCTTATCACATTAGCTACATTATCATCTATTAAGCCATAAATACATTGTTCATTCATTTACAAGTAAATACATGATGAGAGCCATACATCACCACTATCATAATACATATCCATAACCAGCACAATAACAATAAAAATACCAAGGAAAGAACTCCACGTATGAACCAATATAATAATCATGAAATAACAAGAAGAAATAACCTTATTTTAATAAAGGCAATGACCAATTAGGTTTGGGACTTCCACGAATCACCTAGTCATGGATTAGTTGAACCAAATCTTTCTTTCAGCCAATCACCCCATGTGTTATATACCAAGCATGAATGTGGGACTTAAAACCAAACTCAACCAGAGCTTCCCGAGGCTACACCACGTCACCCTCATCAATAGAACTAGGCTTTACTGCAAAACATCTCAGATCACTAGGCCATAAAACAAGTAGGGATGCCACCGAATTTGACCGCCTACATCGTGAGAAATTTCCCTATCTCCTAGTCTCTAGGCTTTATCGTAATCCACACTAGATCACTAGGCCCTAACTAAGACTCCACCCTCTAGGATTTACTGTATATCCTACCATTCACCCACAAGGGTTCCTATGCCCAATCAAGGGAAACCACCTCTAGGCTTTACCGTATATCCCGCCATTAACTAATCGAGGATTCCTATGCCTATCAAGGCACACAATACTTGGCTTTACCACAACCCACAATCTAGTTCACGGTTCACTGGGCTAGTGGCTTTACCGCAATCCACAATCTAGTTCAGGGATCACTAGGCCATGTTTTATTTCTTTCGGAGATCCACCTCACTCAGCTTTGAATCCATCTGGCACACTAGCTCAAGTAAAACATGAGAACTCCATCAGACCATGGCTATATAGAAATAGCAAGGATAGGCTAAAAACATCGTCAACAAAGAACCACATACAATACATGCATGCCAAATGTAGTAGGGAAATCACACATGCAAATTGAAACCTGTAGAGAATCTTGTTGTAGCTGCTTGATCATGCTCTTTGTTTCTTACTCCTTCCTTCCTCTTTCTTCTTTGCCTTTCCTCATCCAATGACAAAGTGCGCCCAGGAAATTCTAAGTGTCAAAGAGTGAGGGAGAGAGAAAATAATGAGAGAGCTCCAAAAATGAACTAACAAAATATTACACTAACCAAACTTGAGCAAAAGATTTCCAATTGATCCTGATAAGCCTTTTTATCAAGGGGGGATCTGTTTTCTTTAATTTCCATTATTTTCCTTCATTTTCCTCCACACATGAATCTTGTGACCTTTCACCTTCCTTTTCCCTTAATTTCCATTATTTTCATAAATAAATGTGCCAAAAATTCCAATTTTCCTATGTTTGAAAATAGCAACAAGAAACGCTAAAAATAGAAATCCTAAAAATAGCATTGCTATAAATTGCATTTCAGGATATACTCCAACTCTATTGGAAATAGCAAAAAATTGAAATGCTAAAAATAGCATTGCTATAAATATCATTTCGGGATAGATCCAATTTTAATTAGTCCCTGAATTAAAATTGGGAATTAAAATTCGAATTTAGTCTCACTAGCTGTTTGAAAATTAATTAATAATTCATCATGAGTTAATTTGTTGGAGAAAATCAAACTTGAAGTCTATGTGAAGACATGCAATAGTTATCCTTTTGATTGAGGAGGTTATCCCTTAATTAAGGAGATAAGGGTGAGTTGTATTTAGTTAGTTCAATTAACACTAACCAACATGTCAAACTGCAAAAAAAAAAAAACAAAACAAAACAAACAAACAAACAGTTGAACCAAAAATAAGATCTAAAAACAAAGCAAAACAATCTTATGGAAAATGAACCAAAAGGTGAATAAGACAAAAGAAAATTCTAAAATTTTAAAAAGTGATCAATTTTATTATTTGTAAACTGTATAACATTTCTCTCTATACTGTCTCAAATTACAAACTGCAAAATAAACCTAGGAAAAAAGTACAACTAAGAAAAGGTTGAAAACAGATTAAACCATTATAAGCAAAGGGATTGAAAGAGCTGAGAATAGAGTAAAAGTTTTAGAAGTGATCTATTTAGTAAACTGTATGCTCCCAATATTTTCAATTTTATTGTATTTTAATCGGTGGAATTTTTCCATATCAATCTTGATTATTATGACATAAAGTTCCAATCATTCGTATGACCTAATATTTAGAAACCTATTATTAATTTCTACATACTAGTGATGAAAAAGCAAGTCTCATCATCAATTTTGGCCTCTGGAGTTTTGGTTCAAAAAGAGTCACCCATGATCAAATCTCTGGAAGCGTCACCCATACGCCCATAGAGTAGGAAGATACAAGCAATAAAAAGGCAAGTCCCATCACCAACTCTGATCTCTGGAGTTTTGGTGTTTGGAATCGATTCATCATCAATTTCGGCCTCTGGAGTTTTTGTTCAAAAAGTCTCACCCATGTTCAAATCTCTAGAGGCGTCACCCATATGCCCATAGTGTAGGAAGATACAAGAAATAAAAGGCAAGTCCCATCACCAACTTTGACCTCTGGAGTTTTGGTGTTTGGAATTGATTTGCAAAGAGTCTCACCCATGTTCAAATCTCTAGAGGCTACCTCACATATGTCCGTAGTGTAGGAAGATACAAGCAATAAAAAGCAAGTCCGATCACCAACTCCAATATCTAGAATTTTGGTGTTTGGAATGGATTTGCAAAAAATCTCACCAATATCTTAATATGTAAACATCTACAAAAGAAAAATAATTCTAAAATTGCAGAGTTCTGAGAATGATGTAGGAGCATCCAGCTGAGGGCACCATGACTAGGTGTTGGTCTCCGCCAAGGTGGAAACGATTTATCAGTGTTTTTTTTTTTTTTTTTTTTTTTAATTAGTCAAAGTAGGATGTAGGGACTTGTTTTTTCTTTTTATTCATGATTAGTTAGGGAACAGTATAGTTAGTTAGGGCCACTGTCACAATTGTCTGTCATTTAGTGAATAAATGTCCTATAACGTTTCTTCCATTTAGAAAAAAAAAAAGACATCCATGTCACTTGTAAAATCTTGCAGTAAGAAGAAAAAAAGAAAACAACTGAAGAATAACTCTGCATAGTTCAAGTAATTGTGGGGAAAACAGTACAAATATGAAATGTAAATCATTCTGAGGGGTTCAAAATACAAGCACAGTAATAGAAGAATAGTAATAGAAGACAGAGAACAATTTTTCTTTCATTCGAGTCCATCTGTAACAGTCTTGTAACATTTATCTACTTTTCCTTGAGCATTGAATAAACAAAAATACACAGATATTGTGCATGCCTATTTGTATCTCCTAAAGAATAGAAAGCAGACAGCAAGAATTGCATGCGAGTTTCCAATACTAAGGCTGGCAATCAACAAATAGAGGCCACGACCGAAAGAGACAAGTGCATTACAAACAGTCCGAGCAAGAATGAGTACATGAACGCTAAGTAACCAAACCCACAATAGAGGTAACAAGTATAACCCAATCCATTGTAATTTTCTTTTCATTCCAACGAAAAAGACATACATTTGTTACATATGACAGTCTAGGGTTAACCCATCCGACAGAGTGGGAAAAAAACCAACAAACTAGTAAAACCCTAGATGAGGGTTTTGGGACGACCACCCTTCAATACAGTTTTACAGCTACAAAAGAGCAAAATACAAACAAGGGTTGTATCAAGTTAACCCAGGTCACATAGCGATGATAGAGGAGCATAAACGAACGAGTATTGGGACTCAGTCCAACAAAATGAACAGACCCTAATCATAAACACAAGTTGATAACAGTGGCAGAGCCTGCCAGGATAGAGCCGAGATGCTCACACCAACCACGTCCAGGAGCAAACCCCTGACCTGTGAAACCAAAACAGGGAAACCCTATCAGCCCAACTGTAAACAAAGGAAATCAAACGAAGGGTAATGAACTTTATACAGAGTGAGAAAAAACATTTACCTGGAGGTTTATCAGCGTGGGAAGAATGCAAGCCCATTGAGCCATAATCCACGGTGACAAACTGAGACTGAGGAGCAATCATTGTTAGAACCAGAGAATGACAAGGGAAAAATAAATCATGGAGAGAAAGCTTACCTGAAGAGAAATTGCAAGCAGAAGGAGACCACTGCAGCTGCAACCTGTAGCATGCACACCATTAGTCAAACTTAACAAGCAGGAGAACCATAAAGAAATGAGAACAGTGGAACCAATATTAGTTGAGTAGCCGAACAGACAATTACAATGGTCATTTTCTTACATGAATGAGCAAACCTCCATTCTGTGCCCAAGGAGCCAAGAAAACCAGTCACCAAGACAAGTGACAGAGCCACACCAGCAAGTAGCACAACCCATAGCCGGTGCAGGCAGATCCTATGGCTCATTTCTAACCATCGATAGCCAAAAACTCACTTCCAGACCAAACCCTCAGCGCAGCAAAGTTACAAGCGTGAAAATGAACAAATGATATGTTAAACAGGGTTTTGGCGTAGACCAAGGAGAGGGAGAACAATAACCAAGGCAAGGACCGCCGACACAGTGAGAATTAATGTCATTCATAAATGCGACCCAAACGAAGTCTAGAACCATCCAACAATTAACCACTAATCACCATTGTTAAGCCATAAAATCACTGTTTAATCATTTACTTATTGATTAGTGAATTATTGTGTTATTGATTAGCATTATTGCGTGGAACTACAGGCTGGTCTCATAATAGTGGTATCAGAGCAGGATTTAGTGTTTTCCTGAGAAATGGAAGTTGGAAGATGAGGATGTGAAGAGGCGCTCGGAGAGTAGCATATGAAGGATTGAGAGAGGAGATCAGGATCCTTACTGCCTGTTTGGAGGTAGTTGAAGCAATTCCTTAGCCATAATAAACCAAGTGAACACCCACTAGGATGTTTTTCCCACCATTCACCTTGAAATGTGTGTCCCATGACCATGGTCTTATATGTTTTTACATGGATTTTTAACGAGGGATGTTAGAACATCATCATATTCAATCATATTGTTTTTTTTTAAGTTAATTTTGTTAAGCCAAGGAGGGGTAGAAAAGACAATGATGGGCTATATTTTAAAGTCAGTTGTGATGTGAAGATCACCTATTCAAAACTACGTGAACAAAAATCCATTCATGTTAAACATTGGTGTGGCCCAGGTCGAGTGCAATCCCAGGGTGATTTTAACAAATTAGATCCCCTTGGGTCACAGTTTCTCAAGCCAAAGGTCAAGTCTATTGTAATCTCCTGAGAACACGGACAACTTGACAAACAAACAAAAAAATGCTAATTTTGCTAATACATTTTTTTGGTTTTAGGCCTATTTCTGACATTGATATTCCCTTAATAATTAGTGTATATATATGAGATAGAGTACAAATTATAATAAAATGGGACCATGTGGGGTTTTGGCCAACATAACAATATATAGAAATAAAAATGTAATAATCAATAGCATAATAATAGATTTTAGAGTTAACATGGGTTTTATATAAGGCTTAACAATATATGAGTTGGGAAGGTAATCATGCTCCATAAGAACACTAACTTATTTTCTAATTCCGCTTACTTCCAGTTTATTCCATTATCAATATATAAAAATACAAATGTAATAATCAATAGCATAATAATATATTTTAGAGCTAACATGGGTTTTATATAAGGCTTATCAATCTATGAGTTGGGAAGGTAAGGAAGCTGCACAACAACACTAAATTATTTTCTAATTCCTCTTACTTATAGTTCACTCCATTATTGGATATTTTGCTAATTTTGTGTCTCCTAGTCTAACTTTGATCAATTTCCAACTAGGGAAACTAGTTTTCAAATTAATTGAGTGTTATCTATTGGAATCTACCGATGACTAAAATATGACTATCGTTAGAATGTCATCAATGAGGGGAGGAAGCTTGATCACAGGTCCCAATTAAGTGAGTCTAAATGGGACTTACAATTATGTTTCCTCCCCTCATTGATGGCACCCTATAATCTGCATAACGGCTCCTATTATTACAGGTCTATTTGGGAAAATCACTTCCGACATTTAGATCAATACAATTAGGGCTCATCAAACCCTAATTAAGTTGTTACATTCCCTAGACAAGTCATTACATTGAATGCTTCCATACATGAAAGTTTCCTAGGTTGAAGCCTTGCTGAAATGCCTCCTTGGGACACCAACGCAGACTTGATTAGGGGTAATTGTGCTGCAAAGTAGGCAGGCCAATTCAAGTCTACACTGCAGTGCACTTAGGCCCTCTTTGACCTGTGATGGAAAAGATTGAGTGAAATTTGCATAGGGTTCTGGGAATATTCCTTGATTATAGATCATTCTAGAAGGATACCATATCTTATCTCCTATTATAAGATGGAAGGCCATTCAATACACTCATTTATGACAAACCACCTCCATTTCCCTATAAATTGAGCACTCATCATAGTGATCAATGGGCTCGAATTGGAAGTTTGTAAGGAAATTCTGTTGGTTTGAGAATTGAGTTCATGTTAAGCAATGTCATGCTGCTGGATTAGTGTGCTTTTCATGTGGTGAGGGTTGGACTGAAGCTGGAGGAGTGGAACATGATCGAATTGTATTGGGTGATATTCTTCCTTCTACATTAATAAAGAGTTTATTCCTTTTCTCATATTATTGTTCATATCTATAATTATTATGTGTTTCAATGTCTTCAATTCCATTGGTTTATAGTAGATAGATCATGTATGCTTTGATCGTTTCTTGTTTATGTTTCTCTTGATACAGGTGACTTTTGAGCAGATTTATTTGAAGTGGGAGCAACGGAGGAAATTTGAAGGGGCTCAAGGAAGTGAAAGACTACAAGTAAGTTCCTTCATCTCATCTATCTACTATAGGAAAAGGTTAAACTACTTTCTTTATGTTGTTTTAGGTGTAGCTACCCACCTAGCAAAAATGTGTTTATCCATAGATGCAAATTCCATATAACAAATAAGTGACCATACTAGGGACTGAATGTCATTCTTGGTGGCTTACTCTAATCTCACTACACCCTAGTAGACTTTGCTTGGGTTTATTTACCTTATTTCAGCCTTTTGAAGTTTTTTTAGTCAGAAATTGTGCTTGAATGTCTCTTGATTTGACTCTCTGGCTCCAGCGCAGTGTTGGTCTTAACACGGTGTGCTGCAGGGCAGCCCTAGATTAGAGATACTGCACTGCAGTGCATTGTGTCCCACTCTAGCATGCGTTGATTCCTCTTAGGCTAAAAAACCCACCTTTGGCTTGATTTTTCAAAAGTTGTTGCTATTTTTGCTTGCTGAAAGATCAATGTTTCTTGTGGTTTTGAAATCAAGTTGTATTTCTCCTCCTAGCCCTACTTTGGCCTTGATTGTTTAGTGTTTCTTAAATGATTTCTTTATCATTATCAATAGATTATCAAAGTTAGCTTATAGTTGATTAATCTTTTCTGAAAAGGAAGTGTCATAAAGTCTTCATTTCTTTCAAAAAGGAACTATTGTAAAGTCTTCGTTTCTTGTGTAAAGTATTAATTGATTGTATGTGCATTTAGTTTCCTTTTTTTCATCTAAACTGTAGAATTTCCCACTGTAGATCACCTAATAATGCAATATACTAAAGAAAAATACTTGATCTACTTCTATAAACAAGCTTGTGGAAGCTTAATCGATTTTGAGCAAGATCAAATAGAACACATATAACAGAGAATGAGAAATCGATCACACATGAACACAGAAGAATACTCTGGGGAAAGCCTCAGCTAAAAAACCACAATCTTTGTATTATCATAAAAGTGGAAATATGTTCGGATTACACAAAGCTTTAGCTCACAAGCTATCCAACTCTCAGTACAATCCCTCAATGTTGCTCATAGACTGAATAGACACAACATATGCCTTCCTTCAGTCCTCCAAGCCTCCTATTTCCTTGCGTAGTTTCTCCTGGGTCGTCTAGCTGCCACTTGTGTGAATTGACCTCTCACACAACTCACTAAAACTTAGAAGTAACTACACAATCTCCAAGGAATGAATTCCTTTTGCATGTAAGAGATATCCACAATGCAATATTCTTGCAACTGATAGTTCACTGTCCCATCATCTGATCTCAACTATGTCTCTGACTGAACTAACATGCATGAGTTATTTATGAGAGAATATTCAGTTATCTAAAGTGCAGTAGTTGCATGCATGCATGCATTAACTAACTAAACTCACAATCAGTTCAACAAACTGTTGGAACTAATCTAACTAGACTTAACTCATCTAACTGAGCTAACTAATTACAACTCAAAGTACAACTCATCCTGACCTCCTTAATCAAGGGATAAATTCCTCAATCAAAGGGAAAATTTTTGCATCTCTTCAAATAGACTTCATGTTTGATTTTCTCTAACTAATTAACTCAAGATGAATTAATTAATTATTTTTCAAATAGCTGCTAAGATCAAATTCGAATTTTAATTCTCAATTTTGGTTCAAGGTCTAACTAAAATTGGAATGTATCCTGAAATGATATTTATAGCAATGCTATTTTTAGCGCTTCTATATTTAGCATTTCTTGTTGTTGTTTTCAACACTCCCTCTCAACAAGAAAGGGATTATATGTCACCCCAATCCTATCTCTATGGAACTCAAACTTGCATTTTGACAATGCCTTAGTCAAAATATCTGCATCCTGTTCCTCGGTCGAGACATACAACAACAACATGATCCTCTTCACCACATAGTCTCAGAGATGATGATACCGAATTTTGATGTGCTTGGACCTATCATGAAATACTGGATTCTCGAAGAGTTTGATACAACTCTGGTTATCGTAATAAATCACAGTTGGGTCCATCCTCTAACCAAACAATCCAACCAGAATTTTCCGCATCCAAATGGCCTCACACGCTGCCTAATTGGCAGCCATGTATTTAGCCTCTACAGAGCTGAGTGAAACTAACCTTTGTTTCCTGTTGTACCAAGAAACTACAGTTGAACCAAGGTTGAAAATTCCTGCTAAAGAGCTCTTCTGGTCTGATGAAGTCCCTGCCCAATCTACATCCGTGAAGCCCTAAAGCTTCACTCCCTCTGTCCATCTGTACCAAAATCCATACTAATATTTGCCTCTGAGGTATCTCAGTACATGCCTTTTTTCCTTCCAAAACAACTTGGTAGGATGAACCATAGCTTGACTCAGCCGGTTCACCGCAAAGCACAAATTTGGTCATGTGTTCACTAGATACATCAATGAACCCACAGGCTACCAATAAATAGTAGTAGCTACTACCTCACCTGAAGCAGCATCCTCCTTCCTCTAGTTACCAGCTAGAGGATTCTGCATGGGCTTGCACTTCTCCATGTGGAACCACCTGAGTATCTCATTGGCATACTTTCCTTGAGAGACAAACACTTTCTGATCCTTCTACCACACTTCCATACCTAGAAAGTAGTGCATATGACACATGTCTTTCATCTCAAATTCTCTTGCAAAGTCCTCCTTGCAAGACTTGATCAACTGATCATCACCCTCAATATCATATCATCAACATAAAGAAAAATGATCACTGGCTTACCTTCTACCATGATGTGGTAAAGGTTCACATCTCCTTCAATCTTTGTGAAGCCCAACCCAGTGAAATAGTTGTTGATCTTGGTGTACCAAGCACGAGGTGCTTGCTTCAGCCCGTACAAAGCTCTCTTGAGTCAGCACACATGCAACTCACGATTGAAGGTCTGAAATCCTTCTGGCTGCTCAATGTACACCTCTTCCTCAATCTTGCCATTGAGGAAGGCATTCTTCACATCCATCTGATGGATCTTCCAACCCATTTGTGCTGATAGTTCCAACATTGATCTGATAGATGAGTACCTTACTACTAGAGCAAAAGCCTCATCATAGTGGATCCCCTCAACCTGTGAGAAATCACGGCAACAAACCTTGCCTTATGTTTCTCAACACTACCATTAGCTACTTGCTTTCGCTTGTAAAGCCATCGGGAACTCACCACTAACTTGTCCTCCGATCTTGGGACAACATCCCAAACACAGTTTCAAATGATGGAGACATACTCCTCCACCATTGCATCAACCCAGACTAGTTGCCACACCGCTTCCTCAAAAGAAGAAGGTTCGGTCTCTACACACTCCCCAACCAAAGCTGTGTAACCAACGTACTACTCGGGTGACTACCTCTATCTACGCTGAGAAGATGGCTATCCCACATTCTCTCTCGCATCTAGCATCAACCTGTCAGCTTCCCTTGAGTGTTTCTGCCCATCTTTGGAAGACTCTACATGAGTGGGTGTCTCCATTCCCAGATCCTCTACATGCGGCTGCTCCACATCAATTTGAGGCTCCTCCTCCTTGACTAAAATTTTCTCCTCTACATGCAACTTTAGCTCCCTCTCAAGTGATAATCGCATGGATTTTTGCTCGTTGAACTTCAGATCTCTATGTACCATTGTCCTCTGACTGGTAGGTAAGAACACTTGATAGTTGTGGGTTGTATTATTATACCCCACGAGTATCCCCAACTCATCTGTTCGATCTAGCTTCTTCCAGGCATCTTTGGTCACATGGCAATAAACTGATGATCGAAAGATCCTAAAGTGACTCACATCTAGTGTCTTCCCAAAAAAGGCCTCCATTGCTGTCTTCATTCCTAGTATATGATGCGAGCTTCTATTCTGCAAGTATACTGATGTATTGCATGCCTCAGCCCATAAATTAAGTGGTAGGCTTTGGTCATGCAACATCGCCTGAGCTACTCCCACTATCGATTTGTTCTTCCTTTCAGCCACCCCATTCTGTTGTGGGCTATGGGGTGTTCTCAACTCCCGTTTAATTCCTTCTGCTATGCAAAAGTCCTTAAACTGTTGGGAGACATGCTCTCCACCATTGCCACTTCGCAAGGCCCTTATTTTCTTCCATATTCTTTCTTTGACAAGGCCTTGAGCTCACAAAACCTTGAGAAGGTTTGATCCTTCTTCTGCATAAATTAGATCCAACAACTACGAGAAAAATGGTCAATAAAAATAACATAGTACCTTTGATTAGCGGTGGAGGCTATAGAGAATGGTCCACACACATTTGTATGAACTCACTCCAAGATTTCTCCAGCACTACTGTCTCGATCCTGAAAGGAAGATTTCGCATACTTACCCACGGTACAACCTTTGCATGTATCCATTTGCTCCAATTTTCCCTTGGGAAGTCTGGTAGGAATCTGTTG
Source organism: Pinus taeda (assembly GCA_000404065.3). Taxonomy (NCBI): domain Eukaryota; kingdom Viridiplantae; phylum Streptophyta; class Pinopsida; order Pinales; family Pinaceae; genus Pinus; species Pinus taeda. The sequence continues at coordinate 153,037 of APFE031538510.1, read as the reverse complement.
CATGATATTCAAGGCCCCATGGTGAAAGTGGCCCAATCGTCTATGCCATAGCTCGCCAACATCTTGGTTGGCACCAACTCCACTTTGGAATTCAATGCAGCACAATCATCTACCTCCAACTTGTAGAGATTATTTACTTGAATCCTAATCCTCTTGGTTTGTCCAATGCCGATATGCCTCAGGAATGCCTTTACTTTGCTAAAGACTACATCATAGCCTTTGTATTCCAACATACTGACAGACACAAGATTCTTCTTCAGACCAGGCACATACTTTACATCAGTTAGGGTGAGAGGAGCTCCATGCTCCCTCTGAAACACAATTGTACCTTCACCTGAAACACGGTACTTTCCATCATCACCCATCTCGATACACATCTGGAGGTCCTCCTCCAAGGTACTGAAAATATTCTTGTCGTTGGTCATGTGGAATGAAGCTCCATTGTCCAGGTACTAAACACACCCCACCATTGATGAAACCATACATGTGATGAGGGTGAAATCCAATTCGAACTATGAGGCCAGTGCCTCACCATCTGATCCCTTCGAGGATCCCTTCTTATATTTCTTCTATGGACAATTCATAGCATAATGATCCACCTCATGACAATGAAAGCATCTCACTTTCGATTTCACAATCTTCTTCCCACCATGGGAAGAACTAGTTTTGGAATGGGATGCCTTCCCTTTCCCTTTCCTCACCTTAGTCTCTAAGGCTAGATTTTCTTCATCATCCTTCTATGATGAAGATCCATCTTTGGTGCTTCTTCTTATCTCCTCCTACATCAAATCCGACCAATTTTTTTCCCATTCTAGCAGTTTCTCTCTTCCATTTACTGAGTCTTGGTAGCTATGCCAGCTCTTAGGAAGACCAAGGAGAGCAAGACTCACCATGTCATCATCGTCTCTTGTGATCCCTACACTTCCACGCTCATCCCTGTAGGTGGTGATCTTTGTTCAAATATGTAGAGATCGTGTCACCCTTTTCACACTTGATTTTCTGAAGATTGTCTTTCAGTGCTAGCTTCCTTTGATCGTTGTTGTTCTGATATATATCCTTCAATTTTTTCCACATTTAAAATGGTGTCTCCTTCCCATGGAGACACGAGACTCTGTGGTCTTGAACTCCCTCCATAATTATTCTCCTTTCTCTAGCCACACATTTCTACCATTCCACTAATTCTTGGGCATTAGTAGTTGCTGGCTTGGGGACTTCTTGATCAATGAAGTCCTTCAAATCATTTTCCTCTAATACAACTTCCATGTGATCCTTCCAGGCTATATAATTCGAGCTGCCATCAGTGCATACTCGAGTCTCAAACCATTGAACACCATTGGTGAAATTTGAGATGTGATGAGAATTTGAATTTTATAATTGGAACTTCAAACTTCAAACTTCTCCCTTCTTTGTATATTGTTCTTCACTTTGGTCACCTTTGCTCTGATACCATGTAGAATTTCCCACTGTAGATCACCTGATAATGCAATATACTAAAACAAAATACTTGATCTACTTCTACAAATAAATTTGCAGAAGCTTAATCAATTTTGAGCAAGATCAAATAGAACACATATAACAGAGAATGAGAAATCAATCACACATGAATAGGAAGAATATTATGGGGAAAGCCTCAATGAAAAAAACCCTGATCTTTGTATTATCATACAGGTGGAAATATGTTTGGATTACACAAAGCTTTAGCTCACAAGCTATCCAACTCTCAGTACAATCCCTTAATGCTGCTCATAGACTGAATAGACACAACATATGCCTTCCTTTAGTCCTCCAAGCCTCCTATTTCCTTGTGTAGTTTCTCCTGGGTCCTTTGGTTGCCACCTGTGTGAATTGACCTCCCACACAACTCACTAAAACTCAGAAGTAACTATGCAATCTCCAAGGAATGAATTCCTTTTGCATGCAAGAGATATCCTCAATGGAATATTCCTGCAAATGATAGTACATTGTCCCATCATCTGATCTCAAATGGGTCTCTGACTGAACTAACATGCATGAATTATTTACGAGAGAATATTCAGTTATCTGAAGTGCAGTAGATACATGCATGCATGCATTAACTAACTGAACTCACAATCAGTTCAACAAATTGTTGGAACTAATCTAACTGGACTTAACTTAGTTAATTGAGCTAACTAATTACAACTCAAAGCACAACTCATCCTGATCTCCTTAATCAAGGGATAACTTCCTCAATCAAAGGGAAAGCTGTTGCATGTCTTCACATAGACTTCATGTTTGATTTTCTCCAACTAATTAACTCAAGATGAATTAATTAATTATTTTTCAAACAACTACTAAGATCAAATTCGAATTTTAATTCTCAATTTTAGTTCAGGGACTAACTAAAATTGGAATGTATCCCGAAATGCTATTTATAGCAATTTTATTTTTAGCACTTCTATATTTAGCATTTCTTGTTGTTATTTTCAACATAAACATTAAGGGAAATGAAAAGAAAAACTTGCATTATGCATCTAGAGGTTTGTGTGTGCTTGTAGGAATAGTATAGGTAAATTGCATTAGATGTGCTCTATGCTCTTTGATTAAACATTTTGATTGCTCTATACCTTGTACTTAAGGTTTTCATTGTTCAAATAAAATGGAAAGAATGTTTCTCATCATAGTTTCATTCTAGGAATTTCAAAGACATCACACGGTGAACATGAAAGACAAACTTTTAAACAAGATCAACTAAAATTTATCTCAATTAACCTAATCGAGCATTGTAACTTAATGCATAACCTGTAGAGGTCTAGGCTAGAGACGTGTTCTGGCGTCGTTAAACATAGCAGCTGTCGCTAATTGTCTGTGATACATTCTGAGTGTGGTACCTCATTCCACGTCCGTAAACATATCGTAGCTCGTCCATGTACTTTCGAGTATATAGGGTAGTGTTATAGTATGAAAAGTATAAAGGAATGCCCTCATTATGTTGTTTCGCATTAAACAACGCTAACATAGATTGGTCCCCCACGTAATTTTAGGTATATATGGGAGGACTACATTATGTTTCTATCCATCCACAGGTAGCCGAGTCAGCCACCTTGTGTACTGTGATACACCTAAAACAACATTCGTGGAGATTGCCTACATGTATGTTAACTCCTTGGTTTACTGAGGTAGTATATTGTAGTTCAAAATTACTTGGTAATCCTTTTGCCTACATTATACCTCTTTTGTTTTGTTATGTTATTTTCATTAAAATAAAATTAATTGACCATGGATAACATCCTCCATGTCACTCCTTATTTGATCTTAGGTTGAGACATATCGCAACAACTCCGAAGTCCACCGATCAAGGAATTCCTTTTGATGGAAATCCTAGTCCTTTTCCTCCTTTCAGAAATAGTAGTGCTCCTTATCTGGCTACATTATCCCTTCTGGGACTTACCATTGGCTTGCCAGTATGGTTTTTTTCAACCACCTTTGCCCCGCAGCTGAATATTCCTACAACTGGACAAAATCAACCTCCAGTTGATCCTAAAGTTGACCCTTTACCTTCTTCGTTGGTTGTTTCTTCTTGCCCTTCTTCCTCTTCCCCTGGTGAAAGTATTAACATTACTGACTAGGTGGATAAGAAGAAGAAGAAGAAGAAAATTTAGCAAGGGGCAACCAAGAAACCATTTCTTTGAATGCAACTTCTTATGAGAAACCATCCGATAAGCCTCACAAACTTCGATATCCTTGTAAACTTTGTACAGGAGATCATCCTCTTCGAAATTGTTCTGGCATTCTTCATATCTTAGAAGAATGGTCTTCTCTTTCACGTCATCATGTGTCATCAACTTCTGGAGATCATGCAGGTGACACACCATCAACTAGTGGTAGTAAAGTTCATGGAAAGAAGGGTAAAGTTAAGTTTCCCTGTACTTTATGTGAAGGGAGTCACCCCATTCACCTTTGTCTGTATCTGGATGAAGCCAAAAAATTGTTGGATAGTCGTCCTACTTCTTTGCAGCAACTTCCATTTGGTTAAAAGAGTCTCTCCCTTAATCCTTCACTAGTTGATGAAGGGACTGACAGAAATCAATCGTCAGTAAAACCCACTCTCTCTGAATGTGAATCCCATGAGTCTATACTTGACCAATCACAGGTTGAGAAAATAGTTGAACCGATTTCACTTCAGGTAATCGCACCTTTCCCATAAAGAGTGAGTATGATACCACTCAGGTTCTTTTTTTTTGTTCAGATTCTAATGAGCTTCGAGGCAACCCTTCTATTTCATCAAGACATGATGAAAATCCTCCCATTCTCGTAACTCAAGGGGGTAGTTCTCCCATTCTTACGGTACCCCCTCCAGGTAGTCTGGTCACTTCCTTTGATTGGAATCGACTGGCAGGATGTCATCTTCCTTCTTATGTGCCTTTCCAAATCATAGTACAGGTTTATTATATGATTGTATCTGGTGCTATTATAGATGAAGCTGCATCTATGAGTATCCTTTCCTCCACTTCTTGGCAAGTGCTCGGTTCACTGCTTGTTGTACCTGTTACCCAGAATTTGTTGGTTTTTAATAGAGGAACCAGTCAACCATTAGGGATACTTTCTTAGTTGACCATTACTTTGGGAGGAAACATTGTTTATCTCAATGTGATGGTAGTCCCAAGCCCTTTAGATTACAATTTACTTCTTGGACATGACTATTTTTATGACATGGGAACTATTGTTTCGACACTCTTTCAAGTGATGTGTTTCCTGCATGAAGGCATAATTGTCACCATTAACCAACTTTCATTCCTCAGCCCAAATATGGCTTCCAGCCAACCATCTTTCCTAAATGGTCCTTTTGTCCCAATGGTATCTTCCCTGCCATGGGTTAATTATGTGGCAACCCATTCCATGCCTACATCAACTGACGATCAATTCTGTGATGTTGTGCATTATGTACTAGGGGCATTGGAACCAGATCTCTCTAATGGATTCCTTGCTACATATCCCTTCCAGAGCATTGTTCTCTCATTTGATGAGAACCTCTTGGAAGTCATGATCTCTTATGGGTCGTGATCAAGGAATCATGAGGATAGTTCCTAGTATTGTGTAAACCTCACAAAAAAATGAAACTAAGTGTATGAGGATAGTTCCTGGTCTTGTGTCAACCTCGTTAAAAAAATGAAACAATGGGTATGAGGATAATTCCTTGTATTGTGTTAAGCTCATTAGAAAATGAAACAATGAATATGAGGATGGTTGTTTTACTATGTCAACCTCATTAAAAAATGAAATAGGTCTAAGAGCATAGTTCCTTGTCTCGTGTCAAGCTCATTAAAAAATGAAACAAGGAATTTGAGTAGAGTTCCTTGTCTTGTGTCAAGCTCATTTAAAAATGAAACAAGGTCCCCTAGAGAAAAGTTCCAATTCGAATCTTTGATTAGATCTCGTAAATCCCAGCCGAGTCTTTCACTTGATCTCATAAATGAACCTTCATTCCATCTACTTGATAGCCATGAGTAGTCTAGTTAGGTGAATGTAATGAATCTTGGGGGGCATGCACTTAGAATCAAGTCATCATGCTAGGGGCATGTAAACAATTCTGAAGCATAGTTTTTTCTTGTTTCAAGCTTGTGAAAAAATGAAACTGAATCCAAGCATAGTTTTTCATTTCAATCTTGTGTAAACATGAAACTGAATGCAAGCATAGTTTTTTTGTTTCAAGCTTTTGTAAACATGAAATTGAATCCAAGCATAGTTCCCTATGGTTCAAGCTTGTGTAAACATGAACCCATTTCCATTTTAACCCTGATGATATCAATTCTATCAACCTCTTCCATCAGATGAGCCTTGTTTTTTCTCCTTCCATTGTCACTATCTACTTGGCCGATCATACACTTTCACTTGGTTGTTTTACCCTTTTTGAGGAACAGTTACAATGAGTGGTCTTATTAGCCAGCCTCTTCACATAAATCAACATGTTTTGAGAAGTTCCAACATCACCGGAACTAGTTACTATCCTAGACACCACCCGTTCCTCTAAGTGGAGTCCCCTTTAAGCTTTTTTCAAACTATTGAAATATGAAAATATTGTTGAGCACTTGTCCTTTTCAACTTATAAATGGTTGGAAATGACATTTACTTAGTATAGGTATAACCCTTTTCCAGACAGAGATAGATTACTTATGAAAAAGGAATATGTTGATCGAAAATGTTCAATAGGTACTCTCTTGTATTATTTTACACTTTTTCAGACTTGAGAGACAAATTTACGAAAAAGAACTTGCGGAGTTTTCTTTCCGTCCCTTTTCAAACTCCCTAAAGATGAAAATTACCAAGTTCTAATTGTCATTAAACTCGTTAAAACATCAAAATAGCGATAAAATTGTCCATCATGACAATACCAAGTTTCACCTTCATTAGGCTCATTAAAACATCACATAGTGATGGTTTCACCTGAAGGGTGGAATTATACTACAAGTATATGTTATCCTCCTCAAGCTTCTTAAAAAATAAAGAGGTACTAGTGAGTAATGACTGGGGAAAATGAGAAAATGGGTAAATCATTTTATGGTAGCAAGTCACTCTTGAACATGACACTTTCACTTCATCTCCGTGACTATTTTGGTTCGTTTATCTACTTGATGGTTATCATACCTGTGGTCTATCACACCATCCATCACTTTGGTTTTGGGTCAATGTTGCTAATTCATTCAATGTTTCCGACATGTTCAGGAGAAGTCACTTAGCAAAATTCATCCTTTGCAATACTCATAAACATTAATTTTCATGACCTCCATTCCTGAACATTATGCCGTGAGTCACATTCTTTCTTCAAAATCATTACACTCATTTTTTGTCATTGATGGGGGATATATCAAGGCCCTCCTACGATGACTCAGTTCTTGTCAACATCAGCGCACTATCCATGAAGTTTACTTAGAAACACCCTTCCAGTACCTTGAGGCTTGCATACATAAATGGCAAGTTTCTTGCTTCCAGTGACAGGTTAACATCACTGCCCTTCGACTGAAAGCCTTTCTATGGTGTTCGACATTAAAAAATCTATTCACGCCATGCAAAATGTAGTGCAGTACCTTGAGAATCATTATCATTATCGGTGATCTCTCTCGCATATGTTAACGACTTACTTCATTCACTGGTAACTAGACGGTGTCTTCCCATGTTCGACATGGTTAGACTCATACATGAGTGAACGATTGGATGAGATAGAAGACCCTAGATCTAGTTCCATCCATCTGGGTTGTGATTTCAGGGGAGTACTAAATTATCTATATGATGGCTTTACATAGATTGTCATCCTATCATGGGTCTATATCTGAAGACGATTATCTTATTTATGTACATGTAATGAAAATTTTATATGTTGAGCATGGGTATGTCGTCTCTCAGAAATTCATGAAAAGTTCAAAATATCATGATGTTATGTATTGTAATTGATGCAAGTCATCGTCCACTTTAGATCCTCCCCGTCACATCGTAAAGCATATCACTCAACATTATCATTTTCGACTTCATGCTTTAGGGAGCACTATTACAGGTCTATTTGGGCACATCACTCCCGACATTCAGGTAAGTACAATTAAGGCTCATCAAACCCTAATTTAGTTGTTACATGCCCTAGACAAGTCATCACATTAAATGCTTCCATCCATGAAAGTTTCCTAGCCTGAAGCCTTGTTGAAATGCCTCCATGGGACACCAGTGCAGCCTTACTTAGGGGTAACTGCGCTGCAGAACATGCAGGCCCATTCAAGCTTGCATTATAGTGCACTTAGGCCCTCTTTGACCTGCACTAGGCGAGATTGAGCGAAATTTGCATAGAGTTATGGGAATATTCCTTGATTCTAGAAGGATCCCATCTCTTATCTCCTCCTATGAGCTCGAAATTGGATAGGCTAAGGATCAATTAACCTCCTATCCTCTCATCTCTAAATCCATGGAAACTAACTCCAAGTTTGGAAGGCCATTCAATACCCTCATTTGTGACAAAACCACCTCCATTTCCCTATAAATTGAGCACTCATCATAGTGATCACGGGACTAGAATCTGATGTTTGTAAGGAAATTCTGTTGGTTTGAGAATTGAGTTCATGTTAAGCAATGTTATGCTTCTGGATTCGTGTGCATTTGATGTGGCGAGGGTTGGACTGAAGATGGAGGAGTGGCACAAGGTCGAACTGTATTGGGTGATACTCTTCCTTCTACATTAATAAAGAGTTTATTCATTTTCTCATATTATTTTTCATATCTACGATGATTATGTGTTTCAATGTCCTCGATTCCATTGGTTTATAGTAGATAGATCATGTATGATTTTATCATTTCTTGTTCTTGTTTCTCTTGATACAGGTACCTTTTGAGCGGGTTTAGTTCAAGTGGGAGCGACAGAGGCACTTTAGAGGGGATCAAGGAAGTGAAAGACTACAAGTAAGTTCCCTCATCTCATCTATCTACTATAGGAAAATGTTAAACTACTTAGTTTTTTTGTTCTAGGTGTAGCTACCCACCTAGGGGAAATGCGTTTATCCATAGATGCAAATTCCATATAACAGTTATACAATTGGAATTGATACTTATAGCTAGAGAAATCCATCATGGAAGCATGAAGGCATTATGGTGTACATGTTTCTTTCCATGAAAATCTAATCCCTTATTTAATTCTATGCTTATTATTTTTCTCCTCCTGCTCCTTACCTTGTTATTTTGTCCCCTTTCTTCTCATCACTATGTTTTCGACTATAGAACCATTTGCACTTTAATGGCTCCTCACTTTGACAGTAAAGGTTGACCATCGTTTCATTGCATCTATGCCAAAAGTGCTACATTAGATGTATCATGTTCTTTCCACTAGGAAGTTCCTATAGAATGTCACAAACACATAAGAATACTAGAAGTTTACAACCAAGTTGAGAGGTTCATTGTTTCAACCGAAGGACATCAAAGCTCAAATAGAGAAATTCATCCTAGATGTGGGCTCAATTTATACTCGTGACATGATTTTTTTCCAAATGACGGAATTATACTAGCATACAATTTTTTTGTAGCTGATGCACTCTTTGTTTAGGAATTCAAACATATGGAGCTCCAAACTTGTTTAGAAAGACTAGAAAATCAAGGTAAAATTCTCGTATCATTGTTCATGATTAAAAATTAAACATGGTGTTGTTCTATCTTTAGCAACAATAGTTGGCAAAAATAAACACCCCACTAAACTCTTAATTGACGATTCAACCAAGTTGGCTCCTTTAGGTTCCTAGTTTCATTGTTTTAATTCTTCTTTTATAATTAAACAATTAGATTTTATTTTATTACTCCAAGTTCTATAGTATTGTATTTATATTAGTCCATGAAGGCTCAATTTCCCATTTTGACAGTAATTCTTTCAAAATTTGAATAAATTAATGCTTTTCAGTGTTATACTTTTCTTAGCCTAGTTTCCAGCAAGGTGGGCCTATAGTCTAAGATTTTTGGCTAATGCTCTACTCAACCTAGAGCTTAGACTCATCAATTATAGAGAAACAATGATTTTATAGTTCCTATTTGTTATATAAAAATGTTTGATTTTTTTATAACAAAATAGATAAACAACTTACCAATTAAAAAATAGTTATATAAATTCATCCTAACTCCAAATTTTGAATAAAGGATGTATCTCGACGTTTAATATATTTTAAATTAAAAATGTTTTACATTTTAATTTATTTGATAGATACACTTTTAATATAACATTAGTAAGGAATGGTGAACAATAGAAATAATAGAAATGTCACACCTAATACCTAACACTCTTTTGAGACTCTAAACTTTTGTTACAAATGTCATACCTCATTACATTTGGACAATTTTTTTTTAATATTCCTTTTAATGCTCTTAACACAACCTTTGAATGGTTTTCATACCTTGGTTTGCATAGTTTTTATTGCTTTAAGAACAAAGAATACCAACAGAATGTTATTATTTTTTGTGGATAGTCACCTTCTATTACAAGCTTCAACTCTAGCCTTTTTAGTAATATAATATTTTTGGACCGTCAGGTTCTTGGTGTGAGCAATTTTGATATGATTTTTGTCGATCCATCACATTATTTTTTTGAGTGAAATGTTAGGGTCATTTTGAGCTAATAAGTGTGGCTCATTATGATATGAAGACACTGATGAGAAATTTGATCTAGCCTCATTACATAAATTGGTGAGAAACTCAAAAAATTCAAAGAATCTCCTTGATGCTAGGTTAAATAATGGTTCAACAAAAATTTGAAAATAAATAGGTATTAGAATAAACCCTAGAAATAAGGAAAACGATCAATAAAAACTTAGGAAATTATAAAAACACAATATAATATAATGGATTCTTAAGAATATAATTTTTATCAGTATATGTTAATAAAAATAGAAAAATACTAAAGATCCCTCATAGCATTTCATATATTTTAACTTAACACAAATTCTATAAATATACACTAATAAATATTATTGTTATTGATTCTAAATGAATGATTTTAATGACATCAACGAGGTTGGCAACCTAAGGGACCCAGAGATTAACAACCTTAACTCATTTTCATATTCCTTTCCATGTTAGATCTTCTGCTATGAATCTTGACTTGAAGGCAGGCTAGCAATTTAATAGATCTTATCTTTGTCAAATAGATGGTGCATGTTTTCAACCTTTAGATTGTTTTCATATTGAATGTGGATATCCTTACATGGTTCACACTCCATGAAAAGTGCAATTCCATCTTCAGCATACCCTTATAGCAGAAAATGCAAGTTCTCTCTTGCCAAACTTCCTTGGGGATCTTCCATCCACTACCCTCACATCTAAGGTGATGTGACCCTCTCAAGTGTCCCACTAGCACCCTTGTTTTTCCTTTAATAGTTGCTCCTAAATATATTTTGTAGCCATGATCACAAGTTCAATGATATTTTTTTAAAACATTTTATATATCTAATAAATGTATATAAATAATAGTTTTACTTAAATAGTAATATTATTATTATTAAATAAATTTTAAGTATTCACATAAAAATTCGTACTATTTTTATTTTACATTTATTAAAAACATATTATATTAATTAAATGGTATTTCTTAACATTTTAATTTCATATTTTTTTTAATTAAAATTAAAATAAACATATACCTCCAGCCCACTATGATAGAGATGTTTTGCAGTGTAATGTTTAACATTTTGATAAAGTCAGATTACATAAAAATAAAAAATAAAACAAAACAAATTAAAATAAATAAAATAAAAAGATTAATGTAAGGTAAACCTTTTAACTTGGTCAAAATAAAATAAAAATAAAAATGACCTTATAAAAAATGAAAATAAAAATAAAAGCAAAATATGGTATTGGCCCATGGTATTAAAATAAAAACAACCTATGGTATTGGTCCATGGTATTGAGAATCCATGATATTGACCCATAGTATTCATGTGGAATGTAGTTTATTTAAATGGGAAATTTAAAAAGTCTGGATCATCTTAACTCTATCTACCAAACACCTAGAAAGAACACATATCTTCTAAGTGCTTGGTAAATCAAGAATTGATATAAATCTGTTTGATTAAAATAAATCTAAACAGTTTCACTCAATGCACTTTGCAATACGTATATAAAGAGTAATTGGATGTGGGGAGCATCTTATCGAGCTCACGATCTGTAGCGATACATTTCCTTAACTGCCCACATCTCAAAGCAATATATCGATATATGATAAAATATCGTATGCTATATATACTTAAGCACAATACGATGTATTCATTTTAAATTGTATGCTTATGCACAATAAAAAGTATTCATTTTAAAATTACATGTATAATCATCAACCACATTTAAAATTGTATAATTGTATACAATATTCATTGAATAAACGCTGTAACATCTATTGAATATGGTAAATATTATTTGAATATGGTAAATATTATTTGTTTGATAAATTGTTCTGTTCAACTATATAAGGTATGATGGGTAGAAATGCCCTGCTGCATTGTATTAAAACTCTCTTGTAAGGACTTGCGGTCTGGGTGACTCCATCATGCAAAGTGCATGTGAGGAGTTCATGTAAAATGTGAAACGAAATGAACTTTGGATGAGTTTATAAAGTGTTGGGCGAGTTGAGGGGGCGGTCCCATGAGTTAGGCGGGCCGACCCTCCCCTTTGTGCAAGACAACACATTGTAAACGCGTTGGCTTGGGCGTTGGGGGTGGGTCTGCCGGGTGACATAACCCGCCACTTGCCCATATATATTGATGGGCATTTGGAGACAAACAACCATCGTTCGATCACCATGAGTTCGAACATGGAGTTTTACAGTGTGTGGATGAGCCCGCACGACGAGCGGAACTTGGGTGAAAAAAGTCGTGCAGAAAACTCATTCAAAAAGTCGGGTGAAAAACTTGGGTGAGAAACTCGAGCGAAAAACTCCTATAGGAAGCTCGTGTAGGAAACTTGGAAGAGGGCAAACTCGGGCGAGATCGAACTCAGGCGAAGTCATTCAGGTAGAACTCGGGCGAGGTCGTTAGGCAAAAAATTCTGGTGAGGTCGTCGGGCAGAAAACTCGAGTGAGGTCATTCGGGCGAACCAAGCAAGGTCGTCGAGCGACCTGGGCGAGGTCATTCATGCGACCCGGGTGAAGTCTTCGGGCGACCTGGGTGAAGTCGTTTGGGAAAACTGGGTGAGGGCGTCGGGCGACCCGGGTGAAGTCGTGTGGCGACTCGAGTGAAGTTGTTCGGGTGAACGAGTTTGGTTGAATGGGTGGACTTGCAGACGGGCGGCCGGGCAAGGGTGCGCCATGCACGTTGAAACAAAGAATCATGCAGACGGGTGACTTGGGTAGGGCGCGCCATGCACAATGAAACGATGGAAATGGTGAAGTGTTGGAGTTGTGAACGAAGGTGTGACTTGTGCGGAGGCACCCATGTGTGGCGACTTGGTTACAACGAGGCGCGCCCAAGTTGGGTAAACAACATGATCGTGGGACAAGATGAACGAAGGGCTGGTGAGTCATGCAGCGACCGTGCGGAGGCGCCGACGAGCTGGGCAACCGAGTTTGCCGAAGTTGGAAAATTAGCTAAGTGTAAATTTGGGGTTTCCCAAGATTTAACTTATACTTTGTAAAAGTGGAAAATTATATATATTGATATCGGGCAGATTCATATTACAGGGAGTTGCCCCTCACTTTATACTGTTGTGGACTTATATATGTGTTAATTGCTGTTGATGATGAATATGTATGGGTTTTCATCTGTATAAAGGCTAATAATAATACTTGGTAACAAAAAAATAAACTAAGTATGAATGTTAGGCGTAGTCTACAATCGTAAATATTGGTGAAAAGAAAATGGTTGGTAGTGCCGCACCTTGCTATAAGCGGTTGAAAGACTATTGCGAGTGTAGGGGCATGACAGGTGGTATCAGAGCTAGTAACGGGGAGCTGGTGCTGGTGTTGAAGCATTGAAGCTGATATACACCTGCAGTTCGTGACAGGTGGTAGCAGAGCTGGTCCAAGTTTTGCAGGAAACTTGGTGAACTGAATCGAGCTGATTCTACGAACACTGAAGATTTGAAAGGAAGTTCAAGCTTTGCAGGTGACAGGTGGAATATCAAGGTGATTTAGGTGAATTGTGAAATGGGTTTAGTAGAGGTGAAGCTTAGTGCTTGGGCCAAGCTAAACGACAAGGCATTTCCAGTTTGGGAGAATGCGAAGGGAACCTCTTGCTTACCTTATACAGGTTGAAGCGGATGAAAGAAGAGAATCCCCAGATTCGAAACGAACTTGAAGTCTTGGAAAATAATGTTGAAGACGAACTTCTTTAACTTGGTTGGACAATGGAGCAAAATGAAGTTGCAGATTGTGCTAAAAAGGAAGAGGAAGCCGTGATATTTGAGAATGTTGCAGATGTGACAACAATGGAGGATGAACTCGCGGTTGATCAAGTTGGACCAGGATCGTGCAGTTTGCAGACATGGGTGGATGAGGATACTCACATGGAGGAACCTCATGATGATGACGATGTAAGTACTATTGATACTTGTGTTTCACTTGAGTATTTGGTAGATGAACCTTATGCAGGGAAGGGAAAAGTTAGTTTGCCAATGCAAGGGAACATCTTACCACGGATGTCTATGATGAAACTTTGTATGGAGAAGCAAGGATTGTTGACTGTTGCAAGACTTGTTGGGGTTGTTTGTGACATTATGATAGAAGGTACAAAGGCTCGTGAAAAGGGAGGAACATGATAATCATTGCGGAGGATTGGGTCATGCTTTAGCCACATGGAGAATTGGCTAAGTGCCTAGCATGACTCATGGGCAGATTGAAGAGCACACACTTGAGGTATGATGATACTTGAGTGGACTGCTCATGGCCGAGACCAAGAGATAGTCTTGGTGGAACATTTAGTGGGGGAGCTATGATGGAGGGACTCATGTGATGATGATATGGTTGGGTGATCGAGTTCACTAGACCGAAGATTGTAGCTTGAATAGGGATGACCGATTGTTGTGATGGGTCTACTTAGTTGGACGACATGGGAAAATTAGTCATGGACATTAGGTTGGAGACATGGAGCATGGCAGTCTTATGTAGGGACATGATGCAGGAGCACTTGTAGAGATGTCACTTATGGGCATCCAATGAGGAGTTCCAAGGCAGGGATGTTGTGCAAATGGATTTGCTAGTGTGACATGGAGATGTTTTGGTTATGAGCCGATGGAGAGGTTGTACACTCGTGTACAACAAGGCCATGGACTTGGACGGGGTTGTAAATAGACTATGGAGCATTCCTACTACATGGAGAGCTAAGGCATCTTGCAGAGTCCTTTGGGCCGAGACTTGTATGCTTGTTGGATGTTGGTTGGAGATGACACATGGAGCTCATGATGACATGAGGCTGTGACTTTTGAGGACTTCATATATGGTGGACTTGGAGGATCTAATGGATTGAGGAGCTGAGGTCAGAGACACTGATGCAAAATGGGATGCATACTTCCGAGTACATGTATGGGTGTGGCTTGGAAGAGTGACTTGATGTGGAAGATTGATATGAGACACTTTGGAGTGATGGAGTTACAACAATGATGTTGCCTTGGTGGCAACATTTGGGCATGGGTTGAGCTGAGGCTTAACCACTTTGACACATGGGAGCTGATTGATTTATGATCATGGGCAGCACATGGATAGATGAGACAGGTATATACTTATTTCTATGGCAGATTTGAGGGATGGCATATTGCAGATATGATGGAGGTTGCTTCATGGACCTGGATGTGGCACATCAAGAGTCGAAGTTTGATGAGATGATCTCTTCATATTGAGGAGACACATAGATGAATGATGATATTGGGATAGATGTGGTTGATTTCATGTAGCACATTGGTACCAAACATCATGGACATCATGTTGCAGATGAGATGGAGACTACTTTATGGACCTGAGCATGGCTTACTTATATGGAGATGGATTCTTGATCAAGTTGATGATGTGACAGGACGTTCAGAGAAACGATTGATGATATGAGGATGTGCATTCTCATGGTTTGAGCATGACAGTTGGATTAGCTACCCAACTAGTTCAAGCCATGGGGGCTAGCGGTGTGCAGAGATGTGTTAGCATTGTGTTGAAGTATCATGGTAGCAGTTCACATGAGGACGACACATGATGAGGTCGACACGATATGTTGCAGGAAGCATGTAGCTTGAGATGGAGGGGCTAGCCTTCCACGATGGGGAGCAGCATTTGGAGATTGTGACAGGGTGGTTGATGATCATGGATTGAGATGATTTTGGATATATGACATACCGATGGGGTGTATGCCTTGGTATGGTGATCTTGGTGATAGATGGTTACTAGGATGAGATATTGTCGAAGACGACAATGACTTCAAGTGGGGGAGGATGTAAGGACCTATGGTCCGGGCGACTCCACTGTGCAAAGTGTGTGCGAGGAGCTCGTGTGAAATGTGAAAAGAAATGAACCTTGGACGAATTTATAAGGTGTTAGGCAAGTTGAGGGGGCGGTCCCATGAATTGGGAGGGCCGACCCTCCTCCTGGGCGAGACAACACATTGTAAATGAGTCGGCTTGGGCGTTGGGCATGCGTCGACCGGGTGACATAACTCGCCACATACCCGTATATATTGAAGGGCGTTTGGAGGCAAACGACCATTATTCGATCACCACGAGTTCGAACAAGGAGTTCTGCGGTGTGTGGATGAGCCCACAGGACGGGCGGAACTTGGGTGAAAAAACTCGTGCAGAAAAGTCGTTCAGAAAAGTCAGGTGAAAAACTCGGGTGAGAAACTTGGGCGAAAAACTCGTATAGGAAACTCGTGCAGAAAATTCGAGTAAGGGCGAAATCAGGCGAGGTCGTTCAGACAGAACTCGGGCAAGGTCGTCGGGCAAGAAATTCGGACGAGGTTGTTGGGCAGAAAACTCGGGTGAGGTTGTTCAGGTGAACTGGGCGAGGTTGTCGGGCGACCCGGGTGAGGTCGTTCGGGTGAGCCGGGTGAGGTCATCGGGCAACCTGGGTGAAGTCGTTCGGGCGAACTGGGTGAGGGCATCGGGTGACCCGGGTGAAGTCATGTGGCGACTCGGGTGAAGTTGTTCGAGTGAACGAGTTTCGGTGAACGGGTGGATGTGCGGACAGGCGATCGGGCGAGGGTACGCCGAAACGAAGAATCGTGCAGATGGGCGACTTGGGTAGGGGGCATCGTGCACAATGAAATGGTGGAAATGGTGAAGTTTTGCAATTGTGAACGGAGGTGTGACTCGTGCAGAGGCGCCCGTGTGTGGCAACTTGGTTATGACAAGGCATCCCCAAGTTGGGAAAACAACACAATCGTGTGACAAGGTGAACGAAGGGTTGGTGAGTCGTGCAACAACCGTGCGGAGGCGCCGACGAGCTGGGAAACCGAGTTTTCCAAAGTTGGAAAATTGGCTATCTGTAAATTTGGGGTTTCCAAAGATTTAACTTATACTTTGTAAAAGTTGAAAATTATATATATTGATATCGAACAGACGACTCATATTGCAGGGAGTTGCCCCTCCCTTTATACTGTTGCGCAATTATATATGTGTTAATTGCTATTGATAATGAATATGTCTGGGTTTTCATCTGTATAAAGGCTAATAATAGTACTTGGTAACAAAAACAAACTAAGTATGAATGTTAGGCGTAGTCTACAATCGTAAGTATTGGTGAAAAGAAAATGGTTGGTAGTGTTGTACCTTGCTATAAGTGGTTGAAAGACTACTGCAGGTGTAGGGGCATGACACCTCCCTTCCTGATCCGACTACACTCCATTCCAATGAATGCCATGGTGTTGCCAAAAGCAAACATGGGTGGAGAAAAGACTAAAAATTCTGCGAAAGTGATTTACCTTGTAGGCATTGGCATGGGATGCTTTGCGACTACCTACCATAATGTGGGGTATATAATTTGATCCTTTATTGTTGATATGATGTGATGTGCATAAAATAACTGCACCAACAAATTTGCCAGGCTCCAAGGCATCAAGTCCACACTTGCAGGGAGGAATCTGTACATGAGATTTTTTTGTTCCACTGGATATGCCTTAGGGATGAATATGGTGTCCAAGGGCGTGCAGAATGTTTTAGAATTCCTTCAAATTGAGTTTACTGACATGGATGCTATGATGTTTCTGGCAAGTTTCTTGATGCCATTTAGCTTTTCCTGATTTTGATTGGTATTTAGGTTTTTGGTGATCGCTCTTTCACTAGGGTTTGTGGACTCTTGGTTTACTGTGCGGTCTTTCATAGGTTTTCTTTTTTATATTGGACTATTTGTTTAATTCCTGGGCTCGTCACCAGGCAATTTCTGCGCAGACAAGAAGCCCACAGCAGTGAACTAGATTGAAGGGCGTGGTAAATTAGTTGTGTAAAGCTGTCATCACTGAGGCAGTTGTTTAAAAGGTCCTGAAAACTATCGTTCCAGCTTTGTTAGAATTGAACATGTTTGAGAACTTGACTGGATCTGCTCTGGCTAGTGCGATGGGAGGGTTCAATGACCATTCCTCCAATATTGTCTCTGTTGTGTTTATTGGAACAGGCAAAGATCTTGCCCAGAATATTTAGAGCTCCCATTGTATTACAATGATGAATGCATCGGTATCCATGGGTGGCAGGGATCTGCATGTAGCAGTCACAATGCCTTGTATTGAGGTAAGAAATTTTTCCCTCACTGCGAAGATGAAGAGAAGCATTATTTTAATTTGGGCTTTCATTCAAGTAGTCAAGAAGATGGATGAGAAAGGAAGGAAACACATTTCCTCCTTCCAATCCACTTAGTTTTAACTAAGTTGTGAGTTTATGGATAACTGGAAATTGCGTGGTTGGTTGTAGGTGGGAATAGTAGGAGGTTTGTAAGATTTTTGAGATACACTGATCTAGATCTGCAAAAGAATAAACAAGCTTGCAAGAGAAGGAAGGAAGCGAGCAAGAATTGAGAAAATAATGAAAAGTTTCAATTCTACAATATTAGTTTTTAGAATAAATACATAAAAGCAACTAAGTTAAGCTTAGTTGTACATGCGATAACTAAAGCTAACTAACGCTAAGTGTTCTTTATCTTATGTTAATGTGTACATGTGCCACATGCAAGCAATAAGTTAACTGGAGCTAATCTAGGTGCATGTACACCAACACAGCTAGTCTAAGTGCATGTACACCAACACCCCCCCTTTAAGCATAACTTAGGTGAGTGTGATGAAAAATGAATGAGTCCCAGCAACATAGCCATTTTAGGTACCCATATACAATGCATAAAAAATTAGGGAAGAGGCTCGATATTAGGCCTTCCGTCGTCGGAATTGGGCGACTTCTTTAGGTCCATAGGTTGCTATGCATAGGAATTAATGGCGTGAAATCTTCTTTGAACCGTTTGATTAGTGGGCAGTGCAGAGAAATAAAAAAGGAATCGCGCTGTTAAAGGGTGTTGTAGAGCACTGAGACCCCAGGGCATCCATATGACCGATTTTTATGATTGGCGAGGAGAAAGAATGGGAACTGAATTGCGTAATGGCGTTGGAATTACTCGAACTGGGCCAGAAGACGAGCATCCATCGAGATGCATTATCAATGCCTCTGGAATTGAAAAGATTCAAGAACGATGGCCTCTTGACGGGATACACCACTTCAGCCTTCGACTTTTGGTAGTGGGGATCGAAACCGAGTCCGGGTTGACCTGATAGCCTGCGACTCCAGCTGATGTAGAAGTGGTCAGTCTGAGCAAATCCTTTGTGAAACGAAAAAATGTCACCGGTTTCCAATCTCTTATCCTTCAAAAAATGGCTCCACCCCTTGGTTAGCACGTAGCTCTGGTTGCTATTCCAATATGAATAACGAAATTGCCAGACTTTCCCTGTGTCATCTTCAAAATTTAAAAGAAATCCCTTCTCGCTGGAATTGGCATCTAGAGGGAAATACTTCTCCGCATACTGCTTCAGAAGCACAAGTCGGTTCAGTTTGCCCACATCGCTTGGCGTAAGAGCCTTGTCAAAAAGATGCTCACGCGGTGGATCTTCCATATCTTTGGCGGCGACGGCGGCGGAGGAGGAGACCTTCGTGTTTGCGTAGACGGTTTCTTGGTTTTCTTGACAGACATTAGCTGTCAGGCCGGAAACCTTCAGCCTTGATGCCCCGACATTGTTCTTGGAGGCCGACAAAGCTTCCCTCATCATGAGACTCTTTCTATGATGCTCCAATTCTGCGTCATATGTGTGCTTTCGGAGCATGTCGACAATTTCCCCCATGCTGTGCTCCCTCATGAATCGAGCCTCCGAATCCTCATCTCTTGCAGGACTGAAGTTAGTAATGGCATCTCAACCTCGGAACTTGAGGGCCGCTCGGTCATAGACCTTGGCCGCGTCTTCTTCCTCGTCAAACATTACCAACCAGACACGCTGGTGTTTCTCGTAAATCTGCGAACCCCATCGGCCGTTTGGCTGAGGAACCACGCCTTTGTAATGAGGATAGCAGCTTGCCAGTTTGCTCCATCGACATTGAATACCTTCTCGGATCCTCAAATACGTCCGACTCTCCGCCAGATCCCGACACGACACTCATTTCGCTTATGTAATATTGTGGATCAGATCCATGCATCATATAAGCATGCATGGGCATGGATGGCTCCATAGCTAAGAGTACTTTCAGATCTTCTTCAAACAAAGGGATAGAGGCAGGATCATCAAGGATATCACTCATGCTGCGCCATGTTTTTGTTTAAGGTGGTCGAGAATCTTCCAAACTACGTGCAGAAGTATGATCTCGATGTTCAACAACTGGTGGTCTAACAGGGGTCACAGGAAGAGACTCATCGTCATCAGAATGTTGGTCTGAAGTTTCATCTGCATAATCATCAATGAATGGTGATGGAAACTTGGTAACAAGTTCATCTACTGGTACATGTGAAATATCTTCGTCAAACTTTACATTCTTTTCTTCATTTGCATGCATAAGTAGCAAAATAGAATCTGATTGAGGAACAAAATCAGAAAATGTATACAGACAAGATTGATCATTTACCTTGCCAAATGCAATCTTCAAATTGGTTTGCATGTCATAAATGCTCACAGAATCTGGGGTAAATTCCACTTTCCTTCTGCTGCCTATGTGTGTCATCTGATACACTGAGAGAAGATTCACAGAAAGCCTTGGAATATGCAAGACATTTTCAAAACTTCCATCTTCGAATTGCACTCTTCCTTGTCCAGTTGCCACAACTGCAGAATTATCCCCCATGAGAATGGGAGGACCTGAGTATGCATGTAGAGAAGAAAAGGATTCCTTTGAAGAAGCCATATGATGTGAAGCTCCTGAATCGATGATCCATTCTTGTGGTGCAAAATGAAGAGCAATCAAAGCATGCCCATTACCTTTTGGGTCTGGTGCTTTTTCTCCAGACTTCTTCTTAGCATTCTCAGGAATGTGGTCTCCAAGATTGTGTTGTTGGAGTGTCTGCGCCATAAGATCTATAGTCTTCTTCATGCATGCAGATTCAAGATGAAAACCACGGTGGCAATAATTGCACATTGATTGTCCTCCCTTTCTTGGATCAGGATCCTTCTTCCCTTTTCCTTTCTGATGGTCTTTGGAATTTTCCTTTCCTTTTGCATGCACAGTAAGTGCATGCGCTTTGGAATTTTTAAGTGTGCCCATTTTGATGAGCTTGTCTTGCTCATGCATCAAATACTGAATAAAAGAATCCAGTGAGGGCATCTTCCAAGCTGCATGAGTTGTAGATCTGACTGTGTGGAATGTAGAGACAAATACTGCATACTCTGGACCAAGTTTTGATAAAATTGAAAGAATCAACTGATTTTCTTGCTTGGATTTGTCGATCCCGCATCCTTTCAGCTGAACCAACAAGGCTTTATACCTTGTGAAAAAATCTTGAATGTTCTCAAAGTTTCTTGGATCTAATGAGCTTAACTCATTTTCGAGAATGTGACCTTGCATTTCATCCTGTTTTCCAAACAATCCTTCCAAAATTTTCCATACTTCATTTGGAGTTGAACATGATTCAACATGAAATAGCAGTTCCAGAGAAATAGATAAACATAGGATGTTGAAGGCCTCGTCCATGCGATTGAAATATCTTGTTTTCTCTATTGTCGATGTTGGTTCAACTTACGTTTCCATGGTTATTCGAAATAAGCCTCTACTTCTGAGATGAAGTTGAATCTTTGGCTTCCATTCGAAATAATTATATGGAATGAGAATTGCCGATTGTGGAAACTCCAATTTAGACTCCATTCTTTGTTGTTGCTTCAATCTTCTGAACCTGCAAATAAAATTTCTTGTGCACTGATTACAAATCCCTATGCTATGATACCATGTAAGATTTTTGAGATACACTTATCTAGATCTGCAAAACAATAAACAAGCTTGCAAGAGAAGGAAGGAAGCGAGCAAGAATTGAGAAAAGAATGAAAAGTTTCAATTCTACAATATTAGTTTTTAGAATAAATACATAAAAGCAACTATGTTAAGCTTAGTTGTACATGCAATAACTAAAGCTAACTAAAGCTAAATGTGCTTTATCTTATGTTAATGTGTACATGTGCCACATGCAAGCAATAAGTTAACTGGAGCTAATCTAGGTGCATGTACACCAACACAGCTAGTCTAAGTGCGTGTACACCAACAAGGTCGAACAAAATTGGCTTCCCAAACTGGTTGCTTGAATGTGGTTGGAGTGAAAAGAGAATGTTGAATTCGGTAGCGAATTCTCAGAGGTGGGCAAGAATTGTGGCAAGAGCAGTTTCGGCTGGAGAGCTGTCCCATGTCTGCAGGCCAATGGGCGAAGAGTAATTTTAAGTACAACAAATCAAAAAAGGATCATGACCTCATACAGCCAAAAAAGTCACAATAGTTTACGCTTTTTCCTATACTATATGTTCCATTATCCGCTAAGATCCTTCGCAATAAAGTCTCCACGTCGACACTCCACGTCCTTAGCGTGGATACACTTCAATTATACAGGTAGAAGGCGCGCCCCTCCGTTACTTTGAGTTTCTGTAATAAAGTCTCCAATGTGGTTGGAATGGATATAGTTCAGTTATAGAGGTGGAAGACACGCCTTCTATCTATTATTTGGGGTTTCAATTTTATAAAATATATGAAATTAAAGGAGAAACCAGAGGAGAGAGTATAGGTAGAATAAGAAGTACTAGCAATGGAGATGGCTATCGTGGTGCATGAGACATGTTTCAATATTTATTATCCACCCATAATAACAATGGAAGCTATGGCAACGGAAGACAACCAATTACAACCTACCCATCATCTCCTTTTGTGAAATCTGCTACCTTTTCCATATTAGCACAAACTTGAGATTTATCATCTGTTAGTTTCGGAGAACACGATGATGACGAGGAGCAGAGTAATACACGTTGTATGAGATCACCAATACTACCAAGACCAGGAAGAGAGGAAACAAGTCACCAACTCCACCTCCAACTCCAACTTCATCGTTTCCTTTTCCTGCTCCTCCATGTATACCCACAAAGAAACAATGAAGTTGGCGTTGGTGACTTTTTTCTTCTTTTCCTGGTCTAAGTGGTGTTGGTGATCTCCTATTTCCTCTGTTACTCTGCTATTCATCATCATCATGTTCTCCAGAATTAAGAGAGATGATTAATCCCAGGCTAGTCCAATTATGGAAGAAGCAACAGAATTCACAGAAAAAGATAAGAGATTAGGGCAATCAAAAATTGGTGGTCTTCCATCGCCACAGCATCTATTGTTATTATTGGTGGACATTAAAGATTGAGACCTGCCTCCTCCACCACCATAGTCATGGCTATTGCTACTACTTCCACTTTTACGTGTACTCTCCCCTCTGGTTTCTCCTTCCGTTCCGTATATTTATGAAATAGAAACCCGAAATAACACAGAGATGGACATGTCTTCCACCTCTCTTAGAAATACAATACAACTCAGCTATCAGCTAAGATTAGGCATGTTAATATGAGTTAGACATAAATTGGTACATTTAACTCACAGTTTGGCTCAGTCATAGTGTTGTCCTGGTGTGATTCATTTGTGAAAAAGAAAGCTAATATTAATAACACTTATATTTTATATCGAACATGACAAGTTCACGTGAAATAAATTGCTTAAAGTAGAGGTTTTTAATTTAATGACGCTGGAGTGTTTCATCAATTCTCATTAAGAGGGAACCCGATTAAAACAGCTTTCATTTCTTAGCATAGACTCATGAAAAGATCACGAGGGATCTCACAAGCATGAAGATCACGAGGAATCTCACTAAGCATGATTGTTAGGCCCTCCTGTCATAATCTGCACATATTTTCAAGTCACCTATCTGCTCTCCACTTCGCCACTTCACATCTGTGCACACTCGAGTCTTTTACGCCAGAATTTCAAGAGAATGTGTTTGAATTTTTCATCTAGTTTATGGCACTAAACATGGACGACACCATAATTCTCACAAGAAGGATATCTGTGTGCGGCGGAGGGCCCGGGGTTCTATAATCATGTCTTCGAGGTTTCAGATCCAATTGTAGGTTTCAGATCACTAATTCCACTGCTTGTTACGAATATGGATTCTTCTGTTGCCATGGAGGTTCTTCTAAGGTACTCTCAAAGACTTAAGAGACTCATTGATCTTGTGTAGACACTACATGGAAGGCAAATGAAGGAAGTCCTTGCACAGTACATCCTTCCATCTGATCTCAGGCAAATTTGTCCTCTTCCCGTCATCGACCTAGTAGGCTTGGAAGACATCGACCAACGCATCAAGACTATGAGCCAATTAGCTCAGGAATCCTAGGAATGGGATTTCTTTCATGTTTGTATTGGATTGACAGTTTTGGCATTTTCTTTTTCCCCTTTCCTCTGTCGATCATCCAACCAATTTCATTATTGTTTAGATTTGTAATTTCATTGGTTTTCAATTATTTTTAAGATGATAAATCATGGCATACCTTTGTCATTGATAGAGACTATTCATAGGACTTTTATGATCTTTTCCCTAAAGAGAAACGGGAACAATGTCCTATGAATCATGGAACTCATATGCTTGAAGGCTATGGTAGGTTCTTTGACATTTCTGATGACATAGTCCTGGATTGGGTCGATGCCCTTGTTCGTTATGTTTCTCCAGAGTAGGCCAAAGTCATTGAGCAATGGCCCAAAACACCCTCCACATACAAGTACAACTCTATACACATATAAGAGCGAAAGTCATTGAGCAATGGCCCAAAACACCCTCCACATATAGGTACAACTCAATACACATATACGCTATGTGATAATTGAAACCTTGATATGGGATTGCATCAATTCTGATACACTATTGTACACACTATGAAGGGAAACACATGAAAAATATGAGGAAGAGCTCATGAGGCTTATAGAGAAGTTGTCGAGTCTTTTGTCAGAGGGTTTAGGGCTGGACCCAAATTATATCGAAACCCTAATCATAGAACCCCTGCTCTAGCTCAAAATCAATTATTACTTTCCTTTCCCTCAACCCAAATATGGTGAATGGCCTTAGACTGCATTCAAATGGACTTATATTGATTGTTTTGTTTGGAGGGTCTCTAGGTCCGAAAATATGAGCAATGGTTTACTGTGGATCGTGTTCCTGGAGCTCTTATTGTCAACATCGGGGATTTGTTAACATCTAAATCCAAAAAATGCACAATGCTACCTAAAATGCCAATGTGAGGGAACTTTCCAGTGGATATCTTCAAATGAGTTCGCTCCTTTAGCTCATTTTCATGTCCTGGCTGGCCTAAATTCCAGTAATTTCGTGAAATGTGAGTTTCATGATTTCACTAAACACAAAGATAGAGTTTATTTCTATAACGGATAGCTTGGAATAATATCACGGAATACAGGTGGATAGATTGATAAATTTCCATTTCTACATCTAGTAGAATTCGAGCCATTAACTTGCGTGCCCTCGGGGCCAGTGCCTTTCATCATGCACATGGCACAGACACACAGGCTATGAATCAGAACTCCTACGGTCATATTGGCACACGTTGTTGCCATGGTACTGATACTACTACTATTGCACGCTCTAGTTGGCAGCGCCAATTAGTTTGACTGATCGCACTTCCATTGAGGTTTGGATGTGGCTAGTCAACTCAAACTAGCATCTTTGATCAAATCATTATGTATAAACATATCACATCAGGCTAGCTTAAAACATAACCATCATAAATAAAAGTCATGAATCGCATGCAATCATCATAAACCAGAATCATTAATCACATACAACCATCATAAATTAGAATCATAGGTCATATGTTTAATAAAAGTGAAATAAAATACTAACTCGTATCCTTCATTGGCCCTCACTTCTGCCTTTGTTCTTTCTTATCGGTTTCCACGCTCGGCAAGCACTCAATGCCTTTGCTTCTCTTCAATCATATACACATACATAACGTACATCACAACACATACATCCACACATAGCATACAACATCACATAATGCATATACCTACACCCGATGTACGACACAATACATATATGTATACAAAGTACAACAAAACGAATACATGTGTCACGATATCATGACTACACAATGCACATACATAGTATTGCATGCCTGCAACACAACATGTATGGAATGCACACAATACTACATGTACACTAGTACCATATGTATAACGTGTGCACAGTACCAACTGTACACCACACCACCTGCACAATATGTGCAAAACATCACATGCACACGACACCACATGTACAAATAATCACATGCATGACATGTACACAACACCCCCTGCACACAACACCACATGTACAACATGTATACAGTGCCACATCCACACAACAACACATATATAATCATGCACACAACACCATATGTACATAGTACCACATGTACAACATGAACACAACACCATATGTACGTAGCACTACATATACAACATGTACATATCATCATATGAACACATCAATACATATCCAACATGTGCACAACACCATATGCACACAACACCGCATATCCAACACGTGCACAATACAATATGTACACAACACCACATATCCAACATGTGCATAGCACCATCTATAACTAGCATTTCATATGCAATATGCACAACATATACACAACAGTAACACTGCACGTTCCAAAACCACATTGTCTGTATTAAGCAACCTTGCTTCGAGTGTCCCTCCTTCATCCATGCTTATCCTAGCATGTCACATATCATGTTGCTTTGATTCTGTTGATGTATCCCTTAGTATAGCATGTCCATAAAATATACATAATATAATCACATAATATCAACTCATAACCACATGATACTGACCTCATAGATTTTCCAGGTCTAATCTTCCCACTTGATTCCTCATAAACCAGGAACCTCTTCATGTCATTCACCTGCATAAGAAATCATTCCTCCATAAGAATGATTCCTAACAACTCTGTCAGATAGTAACATAAATACATACATACATATATATATACATATAAATATTAGCATTAAACAATCATGATCCTATCAGACAACAACATACATACATAAAAACAATCATGGTCCATAATGACCCTATTAGACATGGCATACATACATGTATACATATGTCGACATCAACACAATCATGATCGCAACATAATTACTACATATCATAAGGTCAAGGTTAAGAAAACTCCCTTTATCTGTTCACAGCATGCACAACATTGAGAACAACGATTCCCAACATGGCCAAGGCATCTGATGCCTCAAATCCATTCACTTTACCTTTCCAAATTACTTTTCTCATGATTGTCCTGTCAGTGTCCATTTACACCAATGGACCCAACCAATCCAATTTTATGTCATATTCTTACCTTTAGCTATGCTTATACATGCACTGAACTTCATCTGAGTCTCATATTACCTAATGGGTTTCATTCTACTTCTCCCGAAATCTATCAACTTTGCTCTTTCCCAACTAATTCACGAGACTCAAAAGTTGAAAAGAAAGCAAAAAAAATAAACAAGAACATGACCAAGAAAATTAATAACAACATGAAACCCACAACAAAATCGTAAGGCCTTCCACCAGACATAAGCAAAACTCCAAATGAAGCTCAACAAATCTCAAAAGACAAAAGCACAAGACTAGTAACAAACACCATGACTCCATCCGTGTAGGTTTCCAATGCTTCCAAGTGAAATATCAACCTGGGCCTTCTTTAAGATTTCATGGAAATATCTTGCAATGAAATCCCAAGCATCATACTTCCATAAACACATAATTGTTAGTAAATAAATAAATATAATATACCATTTAGCTTACCTTGTTATGCCAATCACGTCACCTTGTAGCTGAACACATATGTGCCATGTCTCAAGGGACTCTAATTCCCTTGACATATCTAGCTATAACTAGAAACCAACTATTATACATGTCAAATACATGTCCATGACTATAACACATATCCACATAATTCCAGGCAAATTAGCTTTAAGAAGACTTCCTGCATGCAAAACACTCATTCATTGGAATTGTGGTTTCCAAACATAGCCAAAGGAATTCTCACCCAATTCCTTTCTTTTACCTTTACCTTACTGCAACTAAGTCTTACTATGTACTGTCACATCACCCAATGGATAGTTATATAAACAAATCAACTATTACCTTATCATGCTAATACCAAGCATGTTTCCTGCAACTGTTCACACATGTCGATCACATGTTCCAAAGATCAAGGAAACATATCTATTATTTGGAAATCAACCTTCACCAAGTCTAAAAACCATGTCTTAATCAAAGTCAACTCATGTTCATCAGTCATGATATACAATGTTACACTCAATTACATATAAACTATCTCAACGCATTTGTGTTAGTACGACCAACTTAAAACAAGATCATTTCTTCATGCAATCTTATAGACACATACTCATATCATGCAATTTAATCAAACATTCAAACAAACTATAAATGTATCATGTTAGATAAATCAACTAGATGTCATAATAGACACCAAACACTCAAACACCAAACAAGCGACATAATAAAAGAGTCAAGCACCAAATACACGACATAAGCAAACTCATACCTTAATGTATTTCAAGGGAGGCTATGTTGTCTGGACAATCAAGCTAGATTAGCACAATATAAATTCGCAACATATTCACTCAAACATAAATAAGGTAATGATATCCCTAACAATAACTAGCTAACATGTTCACATGATAAACTCATAAACTATTTTTATTCATGCATAACAATCACATATGCACTGCTAGTCTAGATAAGTATGACATAATATAAGTCATACTGGAATGTCATAATTGTGATCATCTGCAAAGGTCAATTCAAATTAGTAGCAAACATAATAACATCAAGACCTCAGCAGCAATGACCATAATCATTGGGCATATGACCACAATGCATATAACAATAGGTTACTAGCCTTCATAACTAACTAACACATGTACATATGATCAAACTTATTAACTGAAATCTATCATACATGTAACCATTATAATAGTAATAGAATGGAAAGAACATAAGAAACCCTAGTGCCTATAACAACCATTAACCACATACCCGCATACCAAACATGCAACCTATATGACAATCTGCTCTTACCCGAAAGTCTAGTGCAGCAACCTCACTCTAATGATTTGGATGTTGTGCACCACCTTAGTTAACACATCAACATCATAACATACCAACAACATCATGATGACTTGAAATGCATATAACGACTTCATGCATGACAACCATGCCCATAATACTGCATGTATAACAACATATAAACACTGACATGCATAACACATGCATATACAATTGACATGCATTCATGACTAACACATCTGAACAATAACATCATCAACTTCCACATGGTGATACAATGACAACAATGACCATTGTTGATCTGAATTTGAGACTACTTGAAAAAAGGTTTGCAAGGTATTCAATTCAGTATTAAACATGTTTAAAAGATTCCCATGTCTTGCAGTAGAGAAAGAAATGAAATTTTCAGCTGTTCATGATCCATTCAAGCATAGCAGAATTATTTCCTTTTACTGTTTAACACATTAAAACGAATTTGTTCTACAAAATAAATCAACCACAGATGCAAAAGAAGTTGATGAAGCAGTTCACCCCTCCTGGGCTACATCTGCTGGGTCCAAGGCTCCCAAATGGGTCAGTCCTCATTTTAATTAAATGCTCAAAATGAATTTACAGCTGAATAGAAGTCTCTACAGGTGAAATAGACTATAAAATCTGATTCAGAACACATTAATCCTTCAGGATTGACTGCTGGTTCACCTCCAATGGATACCTGCAACCTGAAACAGTTCTCACAATACTGGGCCCTAGTGGCTCCTAGAACTTCCATGGCTCCAAAACATATGCAAATGATCCATGATAGCTGAAATACCTGTTCCAATGGCTTCAGAACGTCCAAAGTACCCAAAATAATAAAAAAAATCGTCCAAAACCGCCTTTCCTAGCCAAAGTTATGGCCATTTAATGATAACTGCCAGTTTCCCCTAAAAGAACTCCAGCTAACTTTAGTGGAGGTCAGTTAGCTCCGCCAAATCTGGGCGTCCGCCAAATTTGGCGCCACTACCAACAATCCCGCCAAATTCGCCTTAACTGCCGGCTAAGCTTTCGCATGTGACCGGTTGATGGTTATTCTCGGATTTCGCACTGGCTATTAGGTGCCGGCCAACGGTTCCTGGGCACTTGGTCGTATGGAATGGGGGCTGGCCCCCTTATTTTCCCGCCCGCCATAAATTCAAACTTTAAATATTAACATTTTTGTTATGTTTCAACAAACATGGCTGTGGCCCAACGGTAAGCCACGGGGCTCATACATAGCAAGTCAGAGGTTTGAATCACCACCCCACCAAAATTTTGACATATGCCCAATACCTTGCTTACGTCAACTAAGCCACGTGGCTGCCTCTGATTGGCCCGTCCCAATGGAATATTCCATGGAATATATTCCAAAGAATATTCCGTGGAATATTCTTGTTTTAATTTATTTTTTTTGAAAATTCAAAAATTAAGGGTCATTGGGCGATTTTGTTTTTGACATAACTTTCACATACGACGACCGTTTTTCGAACCGTTTGCGGTGCCAGAATCGGGAGGACGAGATATATCCATTCATTTAGGTTTGAGCCAATTCTGAGCACTTTCAAGTTTAAGCATTTTTCGACACTTGGGACATGAGCCCCTGATCAACTGTCATGCATACACAACAAACACATATAAAACCAACATGAATTCAGGATGAAGACACAATCCATCTAATCTGAGGGGTGAACCATGTTCTGATACCACTCTATAACATCCTCATCCTACATCTACCCACGTAATTGGCCAACTGGGTTAAATATGTAATGGGAGACCACTATAATGGGATTCAACCTCCTAAGTCACCTTAAGGAAGTTGAATCGATGGAAAAACACCACACAAACCTTCCACATCAGCAATAGAACTACCAAGAGCCATCCTAAGCACTCAAGTAACCAGTCCTTGAGGCAAACTGAAGTTTTAGCGCATCAAACTCCTAGTCACTCCATTGATATGGACAAGGGTGCATCTGAGAGGCTTTAGAAGCTCCAGAAAAAAGGGAAAGGAAACTTCTGGGGACTTTCCCCCCCAGTATTATGCCTGTGACTTGAGGATTTGTGCCACTTTTTCTAGCCCAGAGTCAAGGTCATTGCCCATAACTCAATGATACCTTCATAAATGAAATTTCACAGTGGAACAAAAATACATCTGCAAAAACATCAACAAGGACTAGACTAGACCCCTACTAGTCATGACATGCATTTCTTCAAACATATCACAAATATGAAATCTATAGGTCTTAACAACATAGTTGAGCATAGGGGTGTCATACTTATCTAAGATTCATTATGAGGCATTATTTCCTTATCACATTAGTTTCATTATCATCTATTAAGCCATAGATACATTGTTCATTCATTTACAAGTAAAAACATGATGAGAACCGTACATCACCACTATCATAATACATATTCATAACCTACATAATAACAACAAAAATACCAAGGAAACAACAACCATATAATCTAGATATGAACCAGTATAATACTCATGAAATAAAAAGGGGAAATAGCCTCATTTAATGAATGCAATGACCAATTAGATTTTGGAGTTCCACGAGCTGCCTAACCATGGATTGGCTGAACCAAATATTTCTTTCAGCCAATCACCCCTGTTCATATTCCAAGCATGAATGTGGGACTTAAAACAAAACTCAACTAAGGCTTCCCAAGGCTACACCACCTCACCCTCATCAATATAACTAGGCTTTACCGTAATCCATCTCGGATCACTAAGCCATAAAACAAGCATGGAAGACACCGAATTTCCCCACCTACACCATGAGAAATTTCCCTATCTCCTAGTCTCTAGGCTTTACTGCAATCCACACTGGATCACTAGGTGCTAACCGAGACTCTACCCTCTAGGCTTTATTGTATATCTTGCCATTCATCGGCAAGGATTCCTATGCCTAATCAAGGGAAACCACCTCTACGCTTTACCGTATATCTTGCCATTAACTAATTGAGGATTCCTAGTCCCACTAAGGCACACAATACTTGGCTTTACCACAAACCATAGTCTAGTTCAGGAGTCACTAGGCTAGTGGCTTTACTGCAATCCACAATTTGGTTCAGGGATCACTAGGCCATGTGTTATTTCTTTCGTAGATCCCCCTTACTCACCTTCGAATCCATCCGGCAATCCATCTTAGCTAAAACATGAGAACCCCATTAGACCATGGCTATCCAAAAATGGCAAGGATAGGCTAAAAATAGTATAACACCTAGAAAAACCCATGGCATGACAACAAAGTACCACGTGCAATACCATGCATGGAAAATATAGCAAGGAAATCACACATGCAAATTAATACCTGCAGAGAATCTTGCTATAGTTGCTTTATCCTACTCTTCCTTTTTTGCTCCTTCCTTCTTTGCATTTCTTGATGGAATAACAAAGTGAGCGAAGAAAACTCTAAGTGTCCAAGAGTGAGAGAGAGAATAATGGGAGGGCTCAAAAAATGAACTAACAAAAGGTTACATTGATCAAGCCTGTGAAAAATCTTTCCAACTAATCCTCAAAAGCCTCTCTATTAGTGGGGCCTTTATTTTCTTCAATTTCCAATATTTTCCTTCATTTTCCTTCGCACATGCAACCTGTGACCTTTCATCCTCCTTTCCCCTAATTTCCATTATTTTCGTAAAAACATGTGCCAAAAATAACATTTTTCCTTCCCCAAGTCTTTTTCATTGCCTTTTCCTAATTCCTTAGTCATAATAAACCGAATGAACACCCACTAGGATGTTTTTCCCACCATTCACCTTGAAATATGTGTCCCATGACCATGGTCTTATGTATTTTTACATGGATTTTTAACGAGGGTTGTTAGAACATCATCATATTAAATCCTATTGGTTTTTTTGAAGTTAATTTTGTTAAGCCTGGGAGATGTACAAAAGACAATGATGGGGTGTATTTTAAAGTCAGTTGTGACGTGAAGGTCACTGGTTCGATACTCTGTGGGAAAAAATCTAGTCATGTTAAGGGTTGGTTATGGCCCAAGTCGGTTGTGATCCCCAAGTGATTTTGACAGCTTAGATCCCCGTGGGTTGTAGTTT
Source organism: Pinus taeda (assembly GCA_000404065.3). Classification (NCBI taxonomy): domain Eukaryota; kingdom Viridiplantae; phylum Streptophyta; class Pinopsida; order Pinales; family Pinaceae; genus Pinus; species Pinus taeda. The sequence continues at coordinate 119,910 of APFE031538510.1, read as the reverse complement.
CTCAAGCCAAAGGTGAAGTCTGTTGTAATCTCTTGAGAAGGCAAACAACTTGAAAAAAAAACAAAAAAATGTTAATTTTTCTAATACATTTTTTGTTTTTAGGCCTATTTCTCACGTTAAAATTCCCTTAATAATTGGTCTATATATAGGAGATAGAGTACAAATTATAATAAAATGGGACCACGTGGGGTTCTAGACAATATAACAATATATAAAAATACAAATTCAATAATCAATAGCAAAATAATAGATTTTAGAGTTAACACGGGTTTTATATAAGGCTTAACAATCTATGAGGAGCCATTTCATGGGCTTCTAAGAAGCAGTCCATTGTAGCATTGTTAAGCCTTAGTCCTTGCATCCTTAGTTATGCTTCAATTTCTTGACTGTGTATTTTTAAAACTAAGCAGATTGGAAGGAGGATAGGAGGAGGAACTGTGTTTCCTTCCTTTCTCATCCATCTTCTTGACTACTTGAATGAAAGCCCAAATTGAAATAATGCTTCTCTTCATCTTCGCAGTGAGTGAAAAATTTCTTACGTCAATACAAGGCATTGTGACTGCTACATGCAGATCCCTGCCACCCATGGATACCGATGCCTTCATCATTGTAATACAATGGGAGCTCTCAATATTCTCGGCAGGGTCTTTGCCTGTTGCAATAAACACAGCAGAGACAATATTGGATGCACGATCATTGAACCCTCCCTTAGTCCAATCTGCTTAGTTTTAAAAATACACAGTCAAGAAATTGAAGCACAACTTGAAAAACAAACAAAAAATGTTAATTTTTCTAATACATTTTTTGTTTTTAGGCCTATTTTTGAAGTTAAAATTCCCTTAATAATTGGTCTATATATAGGAGATAGAGTACAAATTATAATAAAATGGGACCACGTGGGGTTCTAGACAATATAACAATATATAAAAATACAAATTCAATAATCAATAGCACAATAATAGATTTTAGAGTTAACACGGGTTTTATATAAGGCTTAACAATCTATGAGGAGCCATTTCATGGGCTTCTAAGAAGCAGTCCATTGTAGCATTGTCTACAGCAGAGGCTGAATATGTGGCAGCTACAGCAGCAGCATGTCAAGCAGTTTGGATTAGAAGGATGTCGAGGAGCTTAGGCCAAGAGCAGGCAAAAGCGACAGTGATTTTTTGTGACAATAGCTCAGCTATTGCATTGTCAAAGAATTCAGTGTTTCATAAGAGAGCGAACCAAATTTATACAAGGTTTCACTACATCAGATAATTGGTGAACAATGGAGAAATTGTCCTAGAACATTGCAGGACTCAAGAACAGGTTGTAGACATCTTGACAAAGCCATTGGATCAGAAAAGCTTTGAATTTTTTAGGAAGTGTCTGGGTATGACTGAATGCCCAACAGTTGAAATTAAAGGGGAGTGTTGAAATCTAATTTCAACTGCGCACCTCAAAACCACCGCAGAGAAACCACAAACCCGCTTGAGGCATATTGGACCGCTCTTTGGTATGGAGTGGTTTCCGTACACAAGGGCCCGATAAAATTTAGAGTTGACGCGTGGCTCTCCCCATATGTCATCATCTCTGACATATCGGGATGTAAAGTTCAACATAAAAGTGGCTCCCAATATCTCTGTCTGCCGTCTGATCTGCTCCATCAATCTCCACCGTTGATTGTTCAAAGCTGCATACGAGGCTGCAATAAATGTTACGTGGAGTAAAGTTCGGGTAAAAAGACCTTCCAATATTCACCTCAGACGTTCGATTCCAGGAGGGCAAATCAACGGTTGACGGGCATCACAAACCTGCATCAAATAAATATTGCGTGGAGTAAAATAAACTTTGGTTGACCGCCAATTTTAATATTAATGCATTTAATGAATTTGTCAGAGTTGTAGGTAAAAGATTTTAATTTTCTTTTACGGCATGTATGGGCTTGAGTTAAATAAAGGCATGGGCAATGACATATAGTTTAATTTTATTACTTTTTAATTATTCACGGGCGTGGCGTAAGTTTGTTTTGTACTGAACAAGTAAAAACATATTGTTGTTGGTCAATTCTGTAAGAGAAAAAAAATAACGCACAACAGTGCAAGAGCGAAGGCGAAGAAGTGAATGAAGAAAACCAGGGGGAAGTTTGTATCAAAAACCATGAATTGTTTCACACAGCAGTGAAAAGGGAACAGTAAGTTTTGCAGTAAATCCTTGTAATCTTTGTTTTCACACAACAGTGAATGTAAATGAAATTTTTACACACAGTGGTGTAAAATTTCAAAGGAGATAGAGTAATTTTGTTGAAATGTTTTGGTGAATCCCTCTGAGTAAAAGAGGATGAATATGTATCAGTGTTTTTGTTTTAATGAATAGAAATCCTTTTATGGTGGTACTCTGTTCTCAGTAATTTTTTTTAAAGAAGTGAATGAAGAAAACCAGGGGGAAGTTTGTATCAAAAACCATGAATTGTTTCACACAGCAGTGAAAAGGGAACAGTAAGTTTTGCAGTAAATCCTTGTAATCTTTGTTTTCACACAGTAGTGAATGTAAATGAAATTTTTACACACAGTGGTGTAAAATTTCAAAGGAGATAGAGTAATTTTGTTGAAATGTTTTGGTGAATCCCTCTGAGTAAAAGAGGATGAATATGTATCAATGTTTTTGTTTTAATGAATAGAAATCCTTTTATGGTGGTGCAATACTCTGTTCTCAGTAATTTTTTTTAAAGAAGGCTTCCCTGTGCAAAAGGATCCTGGAGTAAAGGAAACAGAGCATTGCCTCTGTGTGCTTGAATTTTTGTTTTTGGGATTTTACTAGAAAAATCCCCAACAATAGATAACTGGCAATTGCGTGTTTGGTTGCAGGTGGGAACAGTAGGAAGTCGAACAAAATTGGCTTCACAAACTGGTTGCTGGAATATGGTTGGAGTGAAAAGAGTGTTGAATTCGGTAGCGAATGCTCAGAGGTTGCCGAGAATTGTGGCAGGAGCAGTTTTGGATGGAGAGCTGTCCCATGTCTGCAGGCCAATGGGCGAAGAGTAATTTGAAGTACAACAGATCAATCAAGAACGCGATGATTGGTGTCGTGACCTCCTACAGCCAAATAAGTCACAATAGTTTACGCTTATTCCTATACTATATGTTCCGATATCCGCTAGGATCCTTCGCAATAAAGTCTCCAGGTCAAGACTCCACGTGCTTAGCGTGGATACACTTCAGTTATACAAGTGGAAGGCACACCCCTCTGTTATTTCGAGTTTCTATTCCTTCGTAATAATGTGTCCAACGTGGTTGGCGTGGATACAGTTCAGTTATAGAGGTGGAAGACACGCCTTCTGTCTGTTATTTGGGGTTTCAATTTTATAAAATAAATGGAATTAAAGGAGAAACCAGAGGAGAGAGTACAGATAGAGTAAGAAGTAATGGCTATAGAGATGGCTATCGTGGTGCATGAGACATGTTTCAATATTTATTTTCCATGCATAATGACAATGGAAGCTATGGCAACGGAAGACAACCAATTACTGCCCACCCATCATCTCCTTTTGTGAATTCTGCTACCTTTTCCATATTAGCACAGACTTGAGATTTATAATCTGTTAGTTTCGGAGAACAGGATGATGATGAGGAGCAGAGTAATAGGCGTTGTATGAGATCACCAACACTACCAAGACCGGGAATAGAGGAAACAAGTCACCAACTCCAACTCCAACTTCATCGTTTCCTCTTCCTGCTCCTCCTTCATGTATACCCACAAAGAAACAATGAAGTTGGCGTTGGTGACTTTTTTCTTCTCTTCCTGGTCTTAGTGGTGTTGGTGATCTCCTATTTCCTCTGTTACTCTGCTATTCATCATCATCATTTTCTCCAGAATTAAGAGGGATGATGAATCCCAGGCCAGTCCAATTATGGAAGAAGCAGCAGAATTCGCAGAAAGAGATAAGAGATTAGGGCAAGCAGAAATAGGTGGTCTTCCATCGCCACAGCATCTATTGTTATTATTGGTGGACATTAAAGATTGAGACCTGCCTCCTCCACCACCATAGTCATGGCTATTGCTATCGCTTCCACTTCTACGTGTACTCTCCCCTCGATTTCTCCTTCCATTCCGTATATTTTATGAAATAGAAACGTGAAATAACATAGAAAGTGACATGTCTTCCGCCTCTCTTAGAAATACAATACAATTTAGCTATCAACTAATATTAGGCATGTTAATATGAGTTAGGCACCTAGTTACCAGAAACGGGACGATGTGCTCCGTTTCTGGCATAAACCTTCCGAGAAACCGCAACCATACTAGAAACGCCGTCTGCAACGACTGTTTTCGTTTTCACTGACAAGAAACAGTTTCCTGCGAAACGAAACAATTTCTTCTCGCCGTTTCCGGGGCTTGCAGTTAAATTTATTTTTTCGCTAGGATCAATTGTTCATATCGTAATGCGCTATACCTGTGTTCAGTCATGTAATATCCTCTTTTAGCCTAATTTGATAAAACCTCTGTTCTATCGTCCATATCAATGCATTTATATGTACTCCGTTAAAATGATTCTGACTGCTGTGAGATTTTCTGTAACTCATACCACTTCAATGATATTTTAATCGTAAAAGCAACATACAGATCATGCAAAAAAAAAATTGATTTTCCATATGCATCCTTACGGGGGAGTAAGGGAGTCCATGGCCTGCTATTGCTGCTCGAGAAGATTCACAATGGTAGTGAAATTAAGAGATGATTTCCTCGTAATACACAATGAGTCTCTGACTTAAATAGAAATGCTTGCATACAAAAAGGAAGGAGCTTGGCAATATCCGGGAAACAGGAAAGAAACGAAAGAAAACTCCAAGAGCATTAGGTATGGAGTTGATGGAAAATTGTCAACGAATCTGACTTTACATAGGAAAATGGAGAAGCTATCCGGGAAATAGAAAACAAATAGAAAGAAAATCGTAGAAATCTAAGTTGGAACAGGATTGCAAGTGAACTTCTCCATATCTGAATTAAAAGAACAAATTTAATTATTTAAATTTCAAATCTCTTATTCTTATCAATGTTTGTTATTTTCTTGGAATTAATGATGGCTAAATTTTTGGATTTACAAAATTATCTCTTCTTTCTTAAAACTGAATTAGTATTTACAATTGTTTTTTACAATTTCATGAGCAGAAACATTGCAGGTTTATGATTAATGCTTTGTTTATATTGTTCACCTTTAATATGATGTTTTTCTCTCTCCTCGTTTCTTATATGCGAAACCTCTAAACTTCGTTTCTCGTACCGTTCTTGTTTCCCGTTTCTCGTTTCTGGTAACATGGGTTAGGCATAAATTGGTACATTTAACTCACAATTTGGCTAAGTCGTAGTGTTGTCCTGGTGGGATTCATTAGTGAAAAAGAAAGCTGATATTAATAACACTTTTATTTTAAATCGAACGTGACAAGTTCACGTGAAATCAATTGGTTTAGTAGATTTTTTAGTTTAATGATGCTGGAATGTTTCATCACTTCTCATTAAGAGGGAACCCGATTAAAACAGCTTTCATTTGTTAGCATAGACTCATAAAAAAAACCACGTGGCATCTCACAAGCATGAAGATCGCGAGGAATCTCACAGGCATGATTGTTAGGCCAATAGGCTTTTTTTTTGAATCAGTCGACCCTATATAGTTTTCATGTTTGTTTGATATTTATGCACATATTTTTAAGTCACCTTTCTACTCTCCATTTTACATTTGTGCATGCTGGAGCCTTTTACGCTAGAATTTCAAGAGTGCGTTTGAATTTTTTGTTTGATATCTGTGCACATCTTTTTAAGTCACCTTTCTGCTCTCCATTTCACATTTGTGCACCCCAGAATTTCAAGAGAATGAGTTTGAATCTTTCATGGAGTTTATGGCACTGAATATGGAGGACACTAGAATGCTCACAAGAAGGACATTTGTGTGCAGCGGAGGGCCCCGGGTCCTACAATCATGTCTTTGAGGTTTCAGATCCAATTCCAAGTTTCAAATCACTTCAATTCCACTGCTTGTTACGAATATGGATTCTTTTGTTGCCATGGAGGTTCTTTTGAGGCAGTCTTAAAGACTTGAGACCCATTGATCTTGTGCAGACACTCCATGAAAGGCGAATGAAGGGAGTCCCTGCGCGACACATCCTTCCTTCTGATCTCCGGCCAATTCGTCCTCTTCAAGTTGTTGAAATGATAATTTCAAGCTGCCACGTTATTTTTTCGAAAAAACGCCAAGCTTTTCCCCGCACCGCCTTTCACCGAGTAGTGGTATTCCTCCGAGGGCAGCGAACATATTCACCGGATCACACGTGTCTGAGTGGTTTTTCCAAAACAGTTTTCCCCGTGCATAAAGTTTAGTCAGAAGAGGGCGTGCGATATTGACCGCAACCGTCGGATTAATATGGGCCAGATTTACAGTTGTGGCAGCGACAACATGTTTCTTGTTATCGGGAGGACCTCTGATATTAGCATTCAACAATTCAAATTTTTGAATAGATATGCTTGACAGTTTTATCAGTAAAACAATTAATGGCATTTACCAAGGTTGGTAAATGTAGGTAATGTTTTTAATTTTATTATTTTTAAATTCACGGAAGTAGCTTTGTATTTACCGCAGATGTAAAACAAAATTTTATGTTTTGTTTGTTTTTTCATTGTAATGAAACGTATACGCAACAGCGCGATTTTTTTGTGTTGTTCGTTGAAACAAAAGGGAATGCGGAGCACGGCAATTGCATTTTTTTGGTTGTTGAATATGCAAGTAAGATGACGCAGCGCGTGGGTAATTTTCACACAGCAGTGAATGTAAGAAGTAAATTTTTTTTTTACACATAGCAGTATAAAAACATATACAGTAGAGACAGAGTTTCATTTTGTAATGCACAGTAGTGCAGGGACTATAGTGTAGCATTTTTATGGTCCGAGCATTTTGATGGTTGAAGGTTCTCAGTTTTTATTTAAATGAATCCCTCTAATAGAACAAGAACCTTGTAACCACAGTTTTATTAATGAATACAAAGTTTTTATGTGTGTGTAAAACTCTATTTTTCAAAAACATTTTTAGCTTCCCTATGTTAGAAAACATAGCATTATTCTCTGTTCTGTTGTTTTGGAATTATCAGAAATTCTCAACATGGTACCAGAGCTTGTCCAGGCTCTTTGAAGTAGTCAAAGAAGCTGAAGGAAGGATTTTTTGTTGCATCAGCTTCTCCAGCAGAGTGAAGACTGAGTCAAGAAAAAATCCAAGGTATTTGTCAAGTTAGTTTTTGTGTTATTGTTGAGGACAGTCAGTTATTTTAAATATACAGTCAAGTATTTTGAAGCATAGTTAAGAGTACAAGAATGGCTGGAGTCAGCACTAGCATGGGTATCTTTAATACTCAGCTCTTACAATTTAATGGGAAAAACTATGACTATTGGCAATAACTATGAGAGCTCTGCTTGCTTCTGAAGACTTATGAGAATTTGTTGAGGATGGTTTTGAAGAACCAGCAGATGAAGATGAGTTTAATAATTTGACTCGGGCAAAGAAAGAACTGTTGAAGAGTTATAAGAAGAAGGATTCTAAAGCCCTCTACTTCTTGTATCAAGCAGTGCATGAGAGTGTGTTTCCAATGATAGCAACAGCCAAGACATTCAAAGAAGCATGGCAAACTCTCAAGATAGCCTATCAAGGCATGGAGAAAGTGAAGACAACAAAACTACAGTTGCTGAGGAGAGATTTTGAGAATCTCTGCATGGAGTCAAATAGTATTGACTCATTCTTCACACATGTGATTGGTCTGGTCACACAGATAAGGTCTCATGGAGAGATTCTTGAAGAAAAGAGGATTGTGGAGAAACTATTGAGGATCCTACCCTCAAGGTTTGATGTGATTGTCACCACCATAGAAGAGACGGGATCTCACAAACTTCTCAGTTGATGAACTACATGCATCACTGATGACACATGAGCAGAGATTGAGTAGAAATGAAAACTTATCTCTAGAGCATGCCTTTAAGACCCAGATGTTCTTTGGCAGAGGAAGAGGTCAAGTCAGAGGAAACAAGAGAGGAAGAGGTAGAAGCCAAAACAAAGGTGGAAGAAACAGTCCAGCAAATACTCAAAGAAGAGGCAGCAATCCAAACCAGAACCAAGGCCAAGGCAGCAACCAACAAAGTGGACAACATCATGCTCAAGGACAAAAGTATGATAAATCCAATGTCCAATGTCACTATTGTAAAAAATATGGGCATTATGCAAATGAATGTAGGAAGAAGCAGCATGATATGAATAATAGAACTAGTGCAAATTTCACTAGAGAAAATATCAGCCAGATAATTTGTTTAGCTTGTAATATCGCTGAAA
>APFE031538510.1:63477-104873 GCA_000404065.3 Pinus taeda | reverse complement strand
AAATTATGGGATGTAATAATATTATTATAGTTAATTATTACATGTTAATATTATTAAAATTTCTTTATGTGATTTTTAATGAAAGATCTAGCAACATTCATAATATGGATCACAAAACCCTACATTGAGAAATTATTAACATTATTAATAATATATTAATCTCATTAATGTAATATTTATTAATAATATTGATGTTGTTATTACTAGTGCAACCACATTAACAATATTAATATGGTTGATATAGCCTAAAGCTTCATAAATATAATAAAAAAATTTATTTCAACACAAAATCTCTTACTAATGTACACGATTTCCATCAACCATGTATAAAAAATTATAAGTTCCAATTTTACTTTTAAGAATAAAAAATACCTATCTCTCTTCCACATGTATCTCATACTAAAACGTATATATCTATTGTATTCACTTTATAAATCTCTCTTATGTTCTCTCTCTCTCCGATTATCATAATGCTAGTGCTCCACAAAGATCAGTGAAAAGCCTCTAGATATATATATAATCTTTTAATAGTTGTACATTCGTCTCTCAACCGCACATTACTCTCTAAGTTGCTCATGGATTAATTTTTACTTTTTAAGGTTTCACTTCAGATCCAGAATCTGAGTTTGTTAGGACTGACGATCAATGGAAAACGATATGGTCAACACAGTGGCACTGGAAACGTCTGACGGTGAAATATTGCGGGTGGATGAAGTTGCAATAGAGTGGAAGGTGATAAAGGGCATGGCAGAATTCATAGATATATCTCATGTAACTGTGCCTGTTAGAGTATCGAGTCCCATATTGGAAAGGGTAATTTTCTCAGCGTGGACATACAAACACTGCTGGATATAACAAGTGCCACTGGCGTAGCCGTAGTCCTTGCCGATTTGCAATTTCTGGACACAATAAAACATTATTGTGTTTGCTAATCTGATCAAAATTTAAGTTAATTGGGCAACGTAGCTGGCAGATAGAGAGAGGTAACTCTTTCAAAACCTTCCGCAATGTCCATCGACACATCAAATTAACTCTGGTAATCAGGACTGTTGGTTTGCTCTCAGGGTAAGATTTGTAACACTGGAAAGATCCCTAATTGAGGCAAGCAAACTCTTCAAGCGGCCCCCGTGTAAATTTAGATCAGTCAAGCTTGAAAGCTCTTCAATGCAATCAAGAAGACCACACAATTGATTTGAGTTCAAGTCTAGATTTATTAACTTGGAAAACTTTCCTATGGAATTAGGAAGTGTCACAATATGGTTTTCATACAAATTGAGTTGAACAAGGCTGCTAAGCTTTCAAATTGAATCAGGGAGCCACTCAAGCTATTCCACTAATCTTCCTCGAACATCCAAATTCTGAGCACCTTTCTTCGTAGTTGCTTCAATTGGAACAAGCTCTGGAAGAGAGCCATGAAAATAGTTTTGTTGGTCAACAAGACTATTATGTGAGTTGCTCACTGCTTTCCGAGGAAATTCATAGCATCACTGGCAAACCATAGGAAATATACAACTGCATCTGGTTCCCTAATCCCTATTATTTTTCCAGGTGTTGTGCGCTATTTTTCTAGCCTAATCAACCTGCTGATTGGAAAGGGAAGCAAGGTGGTTGTTCCCGCCGGCAGTAATGGCAGTCGAGCAGGTTGAGATTTAGCGTGTTTGCACCTCTTTTTTGGATACTTTTGCTTTCAATAGCCTGAGAGTGTTATGCCTTTTCCGATGTGTACTATAAGCTCTGGAAAAGAGCCATGAAAACTGTTCGTCAGATAACCTGATATCAAGAAGAAAATTTCATTATCCACTGCCAAATTGTCCACTGAATTTTCCAGTGCACAAAATGCTTCTCAGATAGCAGAATTAAATGAAGCATCTAGAAAATGGCATAGATGATGATGGTTTCCTTTCAAGCTCATATCAATGGATTGTAGGTAAGTTTCATAGAACCATTTACCAATTCCATGTCTCAAGGCTCTTTCCTTAATTCTATAATGAATATGGCATATATGTTTGAAGCAGGGTTTATCCAGAGGCTTAATATATATTTTAAAATTTGGGTATTGAATTTTTCATTTTTTATATTTGGGTTAATAACAAAGACCAACATAGAGCTAGGTTTGCTAGACCCACCTAAAGCCACTGTATCAAAAGGTGTTTAGAAAGACACAATTTATCAATATCAGAGGTATTTAGAAAGACACAATTTATCAATAGTCAATGAAGCTTGCCGGGGCGAGAAGCTTGATTGGCTATTGATACATTATGTCTTTCTAAAAGACATCTTTAACTGTCCTTATCTTAGAACCTTTCTTCTCTGAATGGAAAAATGGAAAAGTTTGTATGGATTTAATGATAGGTTGCTCGCAATCTCGAATGGTATGGAAACGAATTTGCAGATGTTAGCGGCATTGTCTTTAAGAGAAGTTCACACCTAGAGATCTCTGTTAATGTTCTTTACTATATTGAACGGAAGCAATTCAAGGCCAAAGCCAAGCAGAAACAAGACAAGACTGGATATGCTATATAGATTGATTTTAAATTTTAATATGAAAATTTACATTAGTTACAGAGTGAAAAATTGTAAATAGATTTATGTACATAGTGAAATTTTGAAAAATTATCGAAACATTCTAGACACAGTAAAACATACCATATCATTTCTATCACAAAGAATGCAGTAGTTTCTTACCTTCAGGGTTTGGAGCTGGTTTGTTGCTCCACTATTTTCCCTGATCGACCACCAATAAATGAAAGGTAAAGCATAAGCATTTTAACTGTTTATGTTCTTCTTGTTCAGCTGTTCTTCCCGTTCCATTTTTCCTGTTTCCGACGATTGAACTCATAATTGGCTTGGAGTTTTTAAGGAGGCGCAAAACTGATTTTTTGCACCCCTGCAATAACCGAAGGGATATGACAAATCTTTTTGCTATTCAGGTGCGCTGAAGGGCCATGACAATGAAGGAGTATCTTTCTGCTATTCTAGTGCGCGAAGGAGAATAACACGCTAAGGATTCACAAAGGAGTCCGCAAACAATAACCAGCTTGAGCAAGGAGAATACAGAGGAGTCCCCAAACGATAACCAGCCAGAGCGGGAGGAAGCTTGTGTTGTTTAAGCAGTTGTGGAAAACCTGACACATGGTTAACATGCTAACAACCAGTTACACATCGTTAACATGATAACAACGAGTGACTCACACTTTGTTTGGATCACGATATAGGAAAGTTTGGCTTATGTTATAATGAAAAGTATTCGAAAACATTAAATGTTTTCTAATTAATACTAACTCTCTAATGCAGCATTAAACTGGATCAGATTAAAATTCAAAACTTGTTATACAATTTTGTCCGGTGAGTTGTTTATAATGTGATTTTTTGAAGATTTTGGTGACGGAATCAAGCAGAAGAAATTGAAGTTAAATCTTGATTTGTTGCAGTTAAAATGGGTTTTTAACTGTATATTTAGAAATTCAACACTCTGAAAAACCCCTAAAACTCAAAAACTAACTATCCAACTTCCGATTCTAAAAAACTTTCAAAAAATACAACTACGTACCAACGCAGTAAGAGGTGGAAACTAAAACTTTGCATAAAAATTTGTTTGATGGAATATTTCTCTTAAAACATTGGTTATAGTGAATCGGTCCAAGCGAATTAATGCTCGGTCAAGGCTGAGCGATCCCTGCAGTGCCATAAGGCAGTGCAGGGACTAATAAAGGTAATGTTATAAAAAAAAATGTGAAATGTAATTATATCATAGGGCGGTTGCTGATATGCTTTATATTATTTTATTTTATTGTAGTCAACAGATTTTCTTGATATGCAGTCTCTTTTGGATTTGGCACGTGAGAAATTGGACAGGGAAATCCTTTCAAGACCAGAGATGGAGATATCTTTAATGGGTGATGAATTCTTTTTAATGTAAAAATAATTAAATCAAAGAATTATTATTTAATTAATTTGACATTTTTTTAATTTTTATTTAGTTATTTTGATATTCATTTTATATTATATTTAGTTAGTCTGATCTCCTTTTATATTATTTAGTTATTTTGGCATTATTTTCATATTATATTTAGTTAGTTTCATATCTTTTTCCTTTTATATTATATTCTATCATGTTATTTTTATTTTTATGGTGAATTTCGAAATATGGTTTATATTATTTCATAAGAATGGTAGTTATATTGTTATATAGCTATAATTGTTTTATTTTTATAAAATTATTTATATTATTAGTTTATTTTTATTTATAAATTAATTTGGATAAATATGAAAGTTTTAAATTTTAAATAATAAATATTAAAATGTTAAATTAGATTTTTAATTCACAAATTTTAGGAAATGATTATTATTTCTTATTTGTTTTGAGAATTATTTATATGGCTCATTTGTTTTAATAAATGTTTGAAAATTTATATATTTCTTATTTGTGGAAGTGTTCTCTTTTCTTTCTATTTATTTTTGAAAAAAAGACATGTAACTTATACAACATATAAAAAATTTAGATTTCTCGATCATTTTTTATTGAATTATTATGTATTATTAATTTTAATGTTATTAATAGCATTAATATTAATAATAACATTGATGTATATCTATGTTTATTAGACATTTAATTCATATGGTTGTCTTTCTGATGTAAATTTCAAAGTTCTAATAAAATTCAAAATTTATTCATCAATAAAGCATTAACAAATACTTTCTTTGTTTTATATATAAACCCATATAGATCAATCTTAATCATGGATCTAGCATACATGAAGGCCTATCAAATATTTGAGGTGCAATCTTCTTTTAGAGTGGAAAACTTGAAAAAATGTTTACAACTATATATAGACATTTTTCAACCCCTTGAAAATCTTCTTGGCCACTTGGATTTTGTGGATCACTCACTTGAACTTGCAATTGGTGCAAATCTTTATTAGATTTTGTACAAAATTGACAATAAAATATACATGAAAAAAGAATAAAATGTAAAAGTTGAAATTTTATAAACACAAGATTTTATATTTTTCACCTCTCTCTCTCTCGCACACAGACACACACACATATAGTTGATATTGAAATATTTTCTCATAACATAGGCATTGTTTTTCTATGAATAGCAATATTTTTTAAGTGTAGGATATTCATTTTATATTAAGAATTGAATGAATTATACATTTTGCTTTTATTATTTTTATTAGGAACTAATTGAATTTTTTTACTTTCAATTATCTATTTTTTCATTGAAATATTTTCTTAAAGTCAATATTAACATAATTTATTTAGTTAGTTTGGTTCCTCTTATATAATATTGAGTTAAGTTTGACATTCTTTTTATTCTATTATATTACGTCATGTTGTTTTTAGTGAATTTTGAAACCTTGATTTATATAATTTATAAGATTAGTACTTAAATAATATATCTTGAGTTGTTCATTAAGAAATAATCAAATATACTATTTGTCGAAAGTTTAAATCTATTATAGTATGATTTTGTACTATTTAACTTCCAATAAAGCAAATCTCCAACAAGTAACTTCACAAGCTTATTTTACATTTATGGATCCCCATCTTTAGAAAGAAATTTCTAATTTAAATTGGTAAAAGTTGATATAAATATTAAATTTAAATTGTTTGAAAATATTATACCATTATTGATAAAATAATTATAAAAAGTTCTGACTTACCTTTTTTAAAATTAACAATAGATTGAATTTTATAAACCAATATTGAATTGGTTCAATTATATTTTTGAATAATTATTTATTATTAATATTTTATTATTAAGAATTGAATGAATTACACTTTTTGTCTTATTAAGAAGTAACTAAATTATTGTACCTTTAATTATTTTTTCCTTGTGAGTATCTAAATATTTTACTAATTAAGTTAGAATAAATATGAATGACCTATCTATATTGTAATTTTACAATCATGGTTTCAACCATACTAAGCTTTGTAATTTATAAAAATATCTTTGCATTTTTTTAAATATTTTACTAATTAAGTTAGAATGAATATGAACGAACTATCTATATCGTAAATTTTACAATCATAGTTTCAATCATACTAAACTTTGTAATTTATAAAAATAGCTTCGCATTTTTTTAAAGTCGTTTTAAATGCAATTTCATATATAAAAAATTGATATAAATTCATCAATATATAATCTATAATAAATATTATTTCACAAATATAAACATCATGATCATAACCATCTAACAAACATAAACATCATCTAACATACACAATCAAATTCACTACAATCATCCAATTATATACACCTCTAGCACATATAAACATCATTAGCTAACACACAAATCTAATAATCTAATAGGGCATCATCATTATGATGACATCTAACAAAACACAAACGTTGTAATCTAAGATCATTGCAACACATCCTCAAATTAATATACATCTCATGTCAAATCACTACTATCACATACACATCTATTTGCAAGCACATTAAATGAACATATCTAACATGTCTTAATAATATACACATCAACACCAACATATAAATTAAGTATATAAACATGAACAAAAAAAATGTAATATATATATATGATACAATAGACATAGTAGTGCTAGTGATCCAGGTGGATATTGTGGCCACCCGCCTATTCCACTTGGACCCCCACCACTATCTATTTCAGTTTTTCAATTTCCTTAATTCTAGCACAATTTACTATTTTTGGCATTTTTTCGGGTCTCGAACTTTTGGAGCCGTTTTGAAGCCCTAAATGACGTTTTTTGGGGAAAACCATGGAAACATGAGTTCGCAAGTTGTAGTCCTTTGACATACCTTTATAACGAGGTATTGTGCATATCAAATGGAGATTGTATGTCAAAGTTATGACCCTGGGAAAAGATTACTTTTTCACTTCTCAAAGTCACCCCACACATTAAGGACTAGTGAGAAACCTGTTGTGAGAAGGACGAAAGTACACCCTCACTATTTTTAAGCACACCCACTTGGAATTCATTCTGGGATGTTACCAAGGATTAGTACTACCCTGTTGGAAGCTATGAGGATAAATACATAAATTAGATCATGTACGACAGGGAAAGGACCAAGACGTGTCAGAGTTTACCAATTTTTTTCATACCCTTCGCACGATGTTGGGTATCAAGGTTTATGAGTGACAATTGGTGCTCAAGTACCATGGCTCTCTACATAGGAACATCCAGGATGAGATGGAGTTGTTGGACATCTCCTTGATCAGCATGGAGTATTAATACATTGTTAAGATTGAGCATAAGCTTAAGCAGAAGAAGCAAGACTTTGGATCTGTGAATATGAAGCTACGGAAAGGCGCCCCAAAATAGTAGAGCAAAGGATAAAGACAAGATAGGGCAACCTAGGACAACCCATCGAAGCTGCAAAAAAAGAACAACACCACGAAGATAAAGAAGGACATGGGAAAGTGGTGTGAGTTCCATAAGAGCTCCACTCACAACATAAGTGAGTGTTGGGCCAAGCAGTCACTGGAGGCCAAGTTGAAGGCTTCCAAATTAGACGCATGTTCTAAATCTGAGTCAGAGCCTAACAAGGGGAATGTCAAAGGGAAAAAGATCATTGACGCAGAGACCAGTGCCACTGTGGCCACCACCAAGATCCAAAAGAATGGGCTTTAAGATCCTGTTGGATACCTATACCAATAGGTTTCATATTTCATGATTGGCAAATTCAAATACCAAATATGCTCTGCTTTGCTGAAACAAAGATCACATATTTCCAAGGCAAGGCAAGGTGTGTACATGCCTTCATGTTTACTGAATTTTGATGGATGGTCCAACAGTCTAATCTGGATCATGCCATGTTTCAATTTTCTGTTGTAGAATAGAGAAAGAAGTCTGTCCAAACTGTTTAATCTTGGCAGACCAATAGTTAGGCAGAGAAGATAAGGTTCCCAACTGCTTAATCTGGGGCCTTGGAAGCAATAAGGGTAGTATTAGATAGGCAATCAAAAGAAAAAGCCAATGGAAAAGAAAAGGCACATAAGGGTCTGCAATTCCAAGTGCACCCTCCAAGAAGAAACAAAAAATGCTAGGCAAGTAGATGGGTAGGCAGATGGGGTTGCAGTAGTGGTGTTCCTTTCAAACTGAATTTTGCTGGTCAATACAAGGAAAGCAACACAATGGAGCATGTTTAACTTCCCTTTTTTCCTTATTTGTCACTCATTACTAACATCCCTTCACCAGTCATGGTTATGAAAGAATTCATGGTTTCATGTTGGTCCTTGTTTGCTTAAGAGCCACATTTCTTGTGCAAAGTTCTTTTCATTTTGATCTACTCCCTAAACTAAGTTGTTTTCAAATAAACTTAGTGATATCACTCCTCATTCACCTTCTCCCTCCATATTAACCTTTAACTTCTCTTATCTAAACTCCCTATGTTACCCTTTCCCTACTATTATAACACCATGGTGTATAAACCCCAAACATTCTATAAATATCCCGCTTTGGCATTATAGCCATATGTTCACTACTAGGGAATCAAATTGACATCTGGTCAGTTTGAGAACCCAAGCCTAACCCCTTTTCCTCCTTCAGAACTCATCTACCTAGTCAACCCTTCATTTTTCCTAAGAAACCTTGGAAAAACCCTTTTTCACCCTTTAACCCGCTCAAAAGGCAAAAATACCTTGAAAACCCACTTTTCCGCTTTATCCTAAGTTCGGGATTAATGCGCATTTTATACAAAAATACATCAAAAACCCACTTATCCTAAGTTTGTTAAGCCGCGCGTGATTTTACAAAGAAATTTCATGAAAAACCCATTTTTCCTAAGTTTTTGTGATGTGCGCGCCTTTATAAAAACACATTAGAAAACCATGCAATTCGCAAATATTTCTAAGGGTCCTGCCGGGCACAAATCCTGTGAAAAATAATTTTTAAATGCACGCCCGATGCCGTATCGTCCAGACAGCTTATCGGCCCGTCGACCGTCCGATCGGGCACTTTTCATCCGACGGTTGACGTGGATATCGGACCGGCCCCGACGTCCGAAAGATATCGTCCGATATCTGTCAGAGGCTGACATCAGGCCTCAGCCACGCGTCGCCCCCACAGCGTATCGGAGCCCCCTCTGACAGATTCCCTTCCGTATCATAAGCGGTGCGATATGATACCGCTATGGTTTCCGGTTTTCCGCCAGTCTGCCTGCCAGCATCAGCGCCACGTTACTGCCCGCGTCATCGCTGCGTCCGCGCCCCCGTCCACCATTGCTCCACTTGTCCGCCACCTCACCACCCCCATGGACCACTCATAAGCCACCACGTCACCTGATGACGTCATCCGACCCTGACCCACCCGATGAAGTCATCCGAAAAAGGCGCGAATGTCCCAAAAATCCATATTTTTGCAATTTTTTCGCGTTTTTTGCACTTTTTGCAAAAACTATTGTTGCGCCTTCTGCATTCATTTTACGTCCAAATTTGCACCAGCCAGCTGAATTCGACCTGGAGATCTTCGGCGCGCCTACCCACCTGCATTTGTGACCCGGACCATCAAATCTACCAGGTACTTATCCCTGCAAATCTTCTCTGCGCCTGGTTTTGTCTGCAATAGCTGAAAATTCACTTAAGACACTGAAAACGCATAATTCACCGGCAAAATCCCTGCACCCAGTTCCCATTGGAAATTGAACGGTCGAAATTCACTAATTGATCCCTGTTTAAACAAAACTTTCATTGAAACCTGCATTCTGTTCGCGCAGTCGTGAATAGGAAACCCGGAACTTACACCTAATTATTGAGGAAGGTCTATTAAAGACAAGTATTCGCCTTCTCAAGTGACTGTGTGCAGTATTTCAATTGCTGCAAGTTTACCCTATCATCCTCTATTTCTCAATTCACCTCTTTGTCCAAGCAATACTTTTTATGTTACTCAACCTAGTAACATCAGTTTACATACAAAACAGAGTTCTTAAGTAACCAGGGAGACTCCAATAGCACCTATGGCCCTCAATGTTGCCCCTTTGAATGCCCCTCAGAGAGAATTGGAGTGGCATAATTTAGCAGACTTAGATTATCAAATCTCAGAAGACTCCCTAACACAGAGCAAGTTCCACCTCCACCTGCTTAATGAATTAAAGGCCAAGCATGTAGATGGAACAGATATATTGGGCATTTGGGATTCCTTCCTCCCAATCTTCAAGCTTCCTCAGGTCAACCAATTCCCTGACCTAATTCACCTGTGTGCTGTATGTTATGATCCCACTCAGAGAGCTGTGCTTGACCCTTCAGGCTCATTTGTATTCTACATCACCCCTGAGGCCATCAGAGAGATGCTGCAGTTTAAGACTGAGAAGAAATTGGTTCCCCTGTCTTTGTTGGATCTGATAAACCAAGGAGCTAGAATGTTGACAGATGCTCAGATCACAAAGCTGAAACCAACTGTTTATTAACTCTGATACTGTGCAATACCCTCCTATTTTTCTGGTTACCTCAACCAATTGGGCGTAGACCTTGCAGATATGATCAGTTCCATCCTGGGTTATAAATCAGTTGAGTATATTGATGAAACTGTACTGGTGATGATGCTTATGTTTTCCCCTGGCAAAGCTCCAATCTGCTATGACTATGCCACCTACATGTCAGACAAGATGTGTGAGCAGTTTATGAACCTATCAAGAGAAAAGGTGTTCAGATACACCTCCTACATCTACCACTTAATTTTATACTATCAGCATGAGAAATTCTCCTTCATTGTTAAAATAGTGGATGCACAAGGTAATCCAAGGTCTGTAGTGTACTGGAGCTCAGTTTTTCACTGCAGAGCCTATTCTCCATACACTTAATATGAGTTTATAGACCTCTTCATCCACCCAGCCATGTCTCTGTTCCTGAGCTCGCCTCCTCCAAGACTGACAGATGAGATGCAGAGAATCCTTCAGTTGTCCAAAGTGTACAGCATTGGGGATTGGTATTTTTACCAACACCACACTGTTATCAGAATATATCGTTGTGAGTTGCCCCCATACAGAGTGCCCAAGTATGTTCCCATGAGATTGTTTGCCCTTGAATACTTCAGGCAATTTGGGAATGCTGATATGATACACTTCTCAGGCAAAGGCAAGAAGGCACAGCTAAAAGTGAAAAACCAATTGGGCCACCTTGTTTTGAACAAAAGGGAGGAAGGCTAGATAGAAAGCTAGAAGGCCTTGGCTAAGACCAAGTTTCCTCTGGAAACCCTATGACCCCAATCACTCCATATCATTAAGAAGGGTAAAATATAGGCTCTCTAGTTATGACCATGTAAGGTTGCCTCACATTGAACAATATGCAAATCAATCAAAATGGAAAAGAGGCACACTAGAGGAACCTATTACACAAGAAGAACTTAATGAGAGAGCAAGAAGAAATCTTCTTAAAATGGTTGACTTGGAACTTCCTGCACAGGTATTCTCTCTGCCAAAGCCTCAAGTAGGAGCAGCTGCCTCATCCTCCACAGCACATCAGGAGGCAGTCAAAGCTACAAATCAAGCTCCCAGCAAAGGCAAGGAAAAAGAGATGGAGCAACAGGTATAGCAAGCACAGGTTCAGCAAAAACAACAGGGACATCAGCCAGAAAAGGAGCAGCCAGGGCAAGGAGAACAAACATCAAAGGCCCCAATGGTCACAGAGTAGCAGCCAGCACACATGGCGCCCCCTAGGCAAGAATCAAGAATTGATAGTTCAGTCCTCCAAACCCCACAAAGAGAGGACATAAGCAGGAAAAGGGACATAGAGACTCCCGTTACTACCTCAACAACTCAAGGGGAGAAGAGGCAAAGGTTGAACCCTTTTTCGGAAGAAGAAATGCCAATAAGGAAAACTTCGGGTATGGGCCTGCCCAGCATGGAGGCCTCAGCAAGTTCCTTCCAGCAGGAACAAGAGAGGGCAGCAGGAGGAGAAGTTAGCTCCTCAAGCCAACAGAGGGAAGGTGAAAAAAAGCATCAGCAGCATTCAAGATATCAATAAGAGAAATGAACCCATAAGGCTGCAATTTATAATCATTTATTGAAAATGGCTCCCACTAACCAGCAAAGACTCATGTCTGCCTATGATGCACATGAGGGAAAAATGATAATGAGCCATTTCACACCAGTCGTGTAGCAACCACAGTCAGTTGCCAATTATATTAGGACCAACCTTGAGGTCCTGGCCAAGGACATCCACCCAATGGATTAGATCAAATTACATAAACAAACGGGTGAGATGGTGTATGCCTCCTTGGCAGACAAGACGTTGGTGAACTACAGGCTACAAAATAGCCTAAATAATACCACTGAACAACTTGAGTTCGAAAGGGCATCCTCTCAAGCAAAGGACAACAAGATCAAAGCTTTAGAGGACATCATAATAGAGCTTGGGAATGATCCTAAGGATGTCAAAGCAGTGCAGGAGATTCTGAAGCTAAGGGATGCTGATATGGCAGCACTAAGGAAAATGATAAAAATCCCAGCAACTCTTCATCCTCAAACAGAAGAAATTGCCCAGCTTAGACAAGACAAGGATGCAGCAGCTATGCTGGTAACATTATACAAAGAGCTCATCCAGACACAAGAGAAGCTGGAGGAATCATAGGCTGCCCTTCAGGCAGCAATGTAGCAAAAGGAGGCAGGACAAACATCACAACCTCCTCCAGAAACAATTAATCTGGAGGAAGCTCCTCAATCCACTGCCCCTCCCAATCAACAGACACAACAAGAAGCACCTTCCACCTCAGCACCAACAACAGAGCAGGCTGAAAGCCTTGACATGCAGAAGCTCAGGAATGAGATTCAAGCCTTGGAGGCCCAAATGTCAGAGTTGAATCAGGCCAAAGAAACTTTGGCTAAAATCAATGAGAAATATGATAAATCTAAGCAAAATGTGGCTGAGAGAGAAAGAGAGGTAAAGGCTCTCAAAAAGAGAATAAATGAGCTAGAAAAGGAGCTCACACTTGACAAGGTGACAACTGAGCTCAAGAGAATCCTGTGGGCCAATATTGGCCAGTCCATCACAGACCAATGGGAATACATTGAGGCCATTCATGAAAAAATGGGGCTCATTGGAAAAGCACACAGGGAAATCCAAAGGGCAAGGGCATCTCTAGGCAGCATGCCTGAGGTTGCCACTAGAATGATAAATGTGCTTAACTACAGGACAAGCTCCCAGCTGATCAAAATGGGAATTGCCAAGAGGACTGAGACCATTTCAATGGTAAAAAGGGTCCTGACACTAAGAAACCTAGTACAGACTTTAGAAATAAGAAGCCAAGATATGCAAGCAGATATCAATAAATTCCAGGACAAGTTCATGGCATTACAAAACAGAGGCCTTCCTAGCTTGATGGAGCCCTCAGGAAGGCTACTTTCACATGAAAAATATGCCAAGAGGGTCAACACTTTTGCTGCTAATCGAATTGCAGAAACATCCAGCACATCAGCAGAAACAGGGCCAGCGTCAGGAGAGACCCTTTTCAACAGGGTGGAGAGCTTATTCTTCATTATGAATGAAATTACTCACTTGTTTGATGAGCCTCCCAATTTTTATAAGTATACAGAGGCAGATGAGACCATGGGGTCAATTTTGAGGCATCAATTGCCTACACAGGAAGTCTGGAATAGTTTAATACAATTACTGCTAAACCAAAGCCAGTAATTATGTTTTTTCCTTTTTGAAATATTTAAATTTTCATGCACAGGAAAATAAGGATATATCAGCATGTATGCAGAGAGAGGCTGAGCCAACTCAGCACAACTATTCGGCCACCACAGCAGCACTTGCAGTCACAGGTGACAGGGCCGAAAAGCTACAGAAGGGCAGAGCTGCACAGACACGTCATTCAGTAGTTATAACAAAGCATCAACCGACTCAGTGAGCTCCAAAGGTCGAAATCTTCTGACAGGAGTAAAGAGCATTTATGTTGTATTAAAGGCTGTAATAACTTCTTATCTATTATTTCTGTACAAGTTAATGAAGATATTTTACTTCTCAGATGACTCAATGCCTGAGATATTTTGTATGAGAGACTTCTATATATTCCCCCTCGCATGAGATAGCAGGGGTTGGACGTCGGATGTTGGATATTATTGATATCTATTCTATTGTTCTTTTACTGTAAACTCTCAGAGAAGTAATACAAAAGATGATGGAATTTCCAAAGCTCTGTGTTGCTTGATGCATTGTGGTGTTTAGCTGAAAGTTACAGGATTCTTGCGTATTTCATGGCACAATAAGTTTTTCTTATAACTCTTTGTTATGTGTTTTGTTATCTTTCATATCTCTTTCATGTTTCCTGTGTCTTACAGTTAATAGCAAGGAAAAAGAATAGTTCCAGGATTTAATCACAGATTACCCTGAACTCAATCTAAGCTATTCTGAATGTTTTCTTCAGTTATAGTAATAAAGGTGTAATTCTTAACTGCTACCCTTTCACACTATATCTTTCACAGGGATTATTGTTTCAGGAATTCAAGTTTTCTCCTGAGGAATATATCTCTTTCTCACACCCCAGCTTAGTGGAAAATTCTTAATTGCTTTTCACTGGTTGTTTACATTCCATCATCATAATTTCAAGTTTGTTTCATGAATTATCTAAATGGCCCTGTAACTCCAGCTGCTCAAACTCAAGATTTCAAGAGACCAATAGCCACAGACTCCATTGCCCAATGGACTAACATCATCTGCAGACCTCCACTTTAAGTACAGAAATACATCCTTCCAACCAAACATAAACCAAAACCCTTACTTCATAACTAGCCTAATATCTGCACAGAACAGAGACAAACCTTAAAAGAGAGAGCCCTCTCTGATTACAGCTGGGCTAGAAGCTGTAATCCAAAGATTGGTTAGTGGTTACCCCGGTCGTATTCCCTTGGGAGTCATAGGGAACAACCTGGGTGTTAACACAATCAAGCAAGCATAGAAACCAAGAAGAACAAAGAACTGAACAATAATTTTAGAGGTGTTAGACTTTCTTTTTACAAACAAGGTCCATTCAGAGAGCTGGATTTCTATCATTGTATTGCCAATTGTTGTAGCGGCTACAAGCACCCTCCAAAATTTTTCCTTAGCTTCATTTTGGAGCATCTCTACTAACCATCCTCAGCAGCATGTCTTGCACTATCAAGCACATCAACTTCAGTTGTTTCATAGAGTCTTCTCAGCTTGTGCATGCAAGTTTGTTCCACCTCCTTCACAGGCTGCTTTTCAAACTTAGTGTCAGTTGTTGTTTCAGAAACTCCCTCTAGGAATTGCACAATTCTAGAGGGGAACAAGCATTCCCTCCAGGAATTGTGAAAACCGAATTGAACACCCAGATGGGCTCCAGAATTGTGTCATTCTTCCTATCAGTCTTCCTCTCAAAAATTGCACAATTCATCCTAGGACAGTTACTTAGCCTGCAAGTTGCATAATTCTGGACAACAGTCACCTCCTTCTCCCAGAAATTATGCAATTCTGGGTAGTAGTCAGCTCCTTCTCCCAGAAATTGCACAATCCCTTGGGGAAAACCAGCCCAATAGCTAGCAGAATTGCACAAATCCATCTAGGCAGCCTGCTAGGCTCAGAAATTGCGCAATACAGTTAGACAGGCTTCCTTGAGAAAATTGCGCAATATGACCCATGAAAACTACTCAGCCCAAAAATTACGCAATATTGGGAGACAGTCACCTGTTCCTCCCAAAAATTGTGTAATCCCTCTGGGACATCTATCTCTTCTCAGCGTAAAAACTGCACAGACTTTCATCCCAGGCTCACAAACTAATGTATGTGCCTGCAATTTGACCGGTTCCCTTCGGGACAAAGCAAAATTGATTTGCATGCTTGGACTACTTTTCCCAAGGCAACATGCAAAGGAATCCATTGATTTAGGGATCTATTTTTAGCAGCTAGAGGATACGTGCAAGGATTATTTCAGAAACCTCCCGCCAAGTGTCGCTTTTCCTAGATTGGTGGCAAGCGCGTCAAAAATTCAATATTATCAAAACTTATTAACCAGACACTACATAGCAAATTCCACACATCGACCTTGCACCTCTAACATCCCACATTGCATCTAAGAGTCATTGGCACATTCAACTCACCTGTATTGGGGTAGCCCAATTTTCTTGTATTGTGCTGCGTTTTTGTCTTTTTTTGTGTTTCTCTTTGTGTCAGTGTTCTTTGCTTGATTCAGTGAGATCTTGCTCTCATTTTAATGTATATTAGCTTGTAAAAGTGTTATTTCAGTTGTCATTTGCATCTCACTCCTGTTGCATGCATGACATTGTTTTTACGTGGACGGTTGTCGTTGCAACGACACACTTCACACACATGCATGCTTTCCCATTTTCTAAATCCTACACTTGTTGTTTGCATCTATGATCATTCACTCTTGTTTTCACACATCTCATCATGCATTCAAAGTTCTCATGTTTTCAGTCGCTTGTTGAATGGTCTAGACTGCCTTGGCCCGGACTGTGTCTTGCCCGACTAGCACTTCGCATTTCTGAAAGTGAAGGCTCTCCCTTCACTCTAGAAATTGTGCAAGTCTAGCCTAGCACTGAGCTCTAGGCCTGCATTTTGTGATTCTTGGAGGCAATGTCCCGTTGTCTCTGGAAAATGCGCAATGCAGTTTGTTGATTGCATGTCACTAATTACGCATTGCATAGTTTCAGTCCTCAGCAAGCCAGGTTGGATTCTCCATTACACAATTCAAGCAATCAGTCAGCCTCCTGGTAGCCTGAATTGTGTTGTCCACAGTCTTGGCAATCAGTCTCCCAAACTCGCAGTGAAAATTATGCAATCTTCAGGGACAGTCACACATGTATGTTGCATGTCAATCCTCCAGTTTGTTTTGGCTTTCAACTGACATATTTCTTTCAATGAGTGTTGTTATGTCTCCAGGTATCATAGGTGTCATTTTCCTCCTAGAAGCATAGGTACAATGGTTTCCAAGAGATCAGAGTCAAAGACACTGTTAAGAGTGCAATTGGGGATGCAGGTATTCAAGTTTCCATGAACATGCCTTTCCAAGAAGAAATCAAGTTGTTCATGGAGAAATTTATCAATATGAATGGCAAAGGCATCACAGTGATCAACATCATCAGTAGCAGCAAAAGGTCACACACCTGCATGTGAAAAATGCAAGAGGATGTTTGTTGACAACATAGAGGCAGAGCAAAGCTGAAAGTTTAAAGCAGATCCACTCATGACAAAAGCATCTTTGGATATTGAGGTTATGAGGTGACAACACAACACATAGATCGTGTAAAGGCAGAGAGAGAAACAGAGAAGGAGTTTCATGTGCTGAAGCAACAACTCATGGAAGAAGAGGAGCTTCACAAATGAGAGAATGAGTCATAGTAGGAACAGGTACCATAGGGGGTGCTACATGCAAAGACAGATGAAACTGTGGTTGTACAAGTTATAGATCCATCCCAGTAGTTGGGACGAAGCAAACAAGGTGAGAAGTGTTATTGATCACATGCAAGGGAATTCATCAACATGCATGTCATTGTGCGCACACATGTGATCCCACCATTTTGGCACACTCACCAAGGTGAAGACAAGAAGTAAGTTCGATTGGAGTTGAACATGTATTCCGACAAGTTGATGTGCACAACCACCAACATGTGCTTGGATATTAGCGCATACACTACACATCAGTATGTTTCCAGTCTAGCCGCACCTAGGACGACCATGCACATGCTATCAGATGAGTTGGATGGAGGAGCCATATCAATGTACCCAGATGCAATGGAGACAAGAGTTCACTTTCAGTAGGATGTCACCATTGAGCACATAGACACCATCACGAACGACCAAGCTTGGCATCAGGGCACCACCATCAAGCATCACAAGGATGTCAAAGAGTTGGTCTCACCACAATGGTCCGAGTGTTAGTTATGTCTTTCATGGCTTGCTCAAGCCATTTTGGCTCACGTGGATACATGTGAAAATTGTATGTTACGTCTTGTCAAGTGGAATTTTAAGTGTCGATAGTTGAATGTAACAGTCATAGAGTATTTGAAGTGCCATGAGAGCAGATGAACAGTCACAAAGGGGAATGCCAAGGGTCACCCCACCCTTTGCTATAAATAGTCCCTCATAACTCATTGTAAAGGCTTTTGGTTGGCCAAGCTTCCAATAGGAGTATCTTAGAGAAATCTTGGATAGTATCACAACGAGCCTTGGCTTCTCCATCGTGCAAAGCTAGTATATCTCTTTGGAGGGGTAGGCGACAGTGACTGTATCGTTCTGCTGTCAGAGCTAGTGGTTGGTCATGGTTGTATTGTATGACTGGAACTTACACTTCTTAATACAATAGAGCCAACATGTTTCATGCATATGTTGTATTGTATTTCATCTATCTTGATTACTCTAAATGATATATGTATCTATTTTCTTATGCATGCATGTGTAGCTATTTTCTATATATGTGTGTATGAATCTTACTGAAATTTGTTGTTGGTTTAACCATCACTTTGGATTGCTAGCATACTTTCCTTCCATGTTGTGATGCATCTCTTCTCGTGTGTTCCCTACTTAACTCCCTGCTTTCACAGGTTTCCAAGGGGCACACTCACCTCACCCTTCGTGTGTTAGAACCACTCATGCACCTTCTTTGACTTGCTACATATGTCACACCCTTACTACCAACAGGGAAATCTTACTTGCCACTAAGACATGACAAATATATCATTTCCTGTAGATTTATAACATAGCTCATGACGGTATTTACAATAAACAAATATACACATACAGACATTTGCTAAAACAACAAATAAAAGGATAGGATGCTTGCATTAGCAACAAAGGAATCTAGAGGCTTACACCTCCACCCTCAAAATTAATGTTAGGATTCACCTCCTTCCCAGGAAGTCCAGAATCCGCTACCAAAGTCAAATTTACATCCAATATCCAACACTACAATATTACGCCACTTTTCCTCTCAGCGAACAGTTACCAGCTCATGATTCTAGGGCACACTCCCAATGTGCATCTAATTTCATCTAGCAATGCTAATGACCAAAAAAATCCATCCCCGACCTTCCCTTCTTTGTCATATAGACCCTCAGGAAATCTAGTCACCTCTTTCGTGCAGTCACTCACCTTCCAATTTCCCTGAAATCCCCTATCTTGAGCGATCCATCCCTTGGAAAGGTTTCCTCGCATCAAAATGTCAAATATCCAAGGCATATACCTTCCTCAAAAGCATCGTAGTGGGCATAACATGCTCATGAAAATCAATGCAAATTATTGGGTATCAGTGTCCCATAATGTCCCTGCTCCTGAAGTGATTTACCAACATATTGTTGCCTATTCCAATTCCTTTTGTTGATTTTTCTAATGCTTGTCATAACTTTTGTCCACTCAACTGGGAATTTCATGCTTTCCTGTACCAACAACATAATTTCCATTAGATTCAAAATAAATTGAAATAAGTTCACATCATACCTCATTCGTAGCTCATCAATACGGTACACTTCCAATCCTATTTACTTCCTATCACAACAAGTTAAACTAGCATCTTTGGTCAAATCATTATGTATAAGCATATCACATCAGGCTAGCTTAAAACACAACCATCATAAATCAAAATCATGAATTGCATGCAACCATCATAAACCATAATCATAAATCACATATAACCATCATAAATCAGAATCATAGGTCATATGTATAATAAAAATGAAATAAAATACTAACACTTATCCTTCATTGGCCCTTACTTCTACCTTTGTTCTTTCTGTACACACACCCAATCTGTTGCCACACCCAACAAGCACCTAGTGCCTTTGCTTCTCTTTAATCATGTACACATACACAATGTACATCACAACACATACATCCACACACAAGATACCACATCACACAATGCATACACCTACACCCAATGTACAACACAATACATATGTGTATACAAGGTACAACAAAACGAATACACATGTCACAATACCACGAATACACAATGCACATACATAGTATCGCATGCCCGCAACACAACATGTACGACATGCACACAATACCACATGTACACCATTACCATATCTATAACATTTCCACAGTACCACCTATACATCACACAACCTGCACAATATGTGCACAACATCACATGTACACAACATAGGCAACATGTACATAGCATCATATGTACACATCACTACATATCCAACTTGTGCACAACACCACATATCCAACATGCGCACAATACAATATGTACACAACACCACATATCCAACATGTACATAAACACCATCTATAACCAACACTACATATGCAATATGCATAACATATACACAACAGTAGCACTGCACATCCACAACCATATTGTCTCCACTAACCAACCTTGCTTCTAGTGTCCCTCCTTCATCCATGCTTATCCTATCATGTCGCAGATTATACTGCTTTCATTCCGCTGATGTATCCCTTAGTATAGCATGTCCAAAAAATAGACATAATATAATCACATAATATCAACGCATAACCACGTGATATTGACCTCGTAGATTTGTCAGGGCTACTCTTCCCACTTGATTCCTCATAAACTAGGAACCTTTTCATGTCATTCACCTCCGTAAGCAGTCATTCCTCTACAAGAATGATTCCTAATGATCCTTTCAGATAGCAACATACATACATACATACGTATATATACATATAAATATTAGCATTAAACAATTATGATCCTATCAGACAACAACGTACATACATACATATAAGCGTATAAACACTATCATAAAAACAATCATAGTCCATGATGACATTGTCAGACATGACATACATACATGTATACATATGTAGACATCATCACAACCATGATTGCAACATAATCACTGGATACCATAAGGTCAAGGTTAAGAAAACTCCCTTTATCTGTTCACAACATCAACAACATTGAGAACAACGATTCCCAACATAGCTAAGGCATCTGACACCTCAAATCCATTTTACTTTACCATTCCTAATTACTTTTCTCATCATTGTCTTGTCATTGTCCATTTACACCAATGGACCCAACCAATCCAACTAGATATCATACTCTTACCTTTAGCTACCCTTATACATGCATTGAGCTTCATCTGAGTCTCATATTACCTAATGGGTTTCATTTAGCTTCTCTCGAGCTCCATTAACTTTCCTCTTTCCCAACCAATTCTCAAGACTCAAAAGTTGAAAGGAAAGCACAATAAATAATCAAGAAGAAGACCATGAAGACCAATAACAACACGACACCACAACAAAGTGGCAAGTTCCTGCACTAGACATAAACAAAACCGCAAATGAATCTTAACAAATTTCAAAAGACCAAAAGCACAAGACTGGAAACATGCACCATGACTCCATCCCCACAGCTTTCCAATGCTTCCAAGTGAAATCTCGACCTGAGCCTTTTTTAAGATTTCATGGAAATCTCTTGTCGTGCAATCCCCTGCATCATACTGCCATAAACACATAATTTTCAATTTATAAATAAATATAATATACCATTTAGCTTACCTTGTTATGCCAAGCACAATTCCTTGTAGCTGAACACATATGTGCCATGTCTCAAGGGACTCTAATTCCTGATGCAGGAGCATCAAGGGTTTTTTTTCATTTGTAAATATGTTAAAAGGGGGTGTGATGATTTTTAATATTTTATTAATTAATTTGAATTAAATAGGAGAAGGTGAGGAAACAGTCTTGTCTTAAAAAGGGCATCCGTTATACATATGCCAACGAACAGAAGGTAATTGAGGCGGCAACAATTTGCATCTAATTAAAAGAGAAAAGGCATGTATATGCAGAGGCGTGGTAAGGAATGTTCATATACGACTGTCGCAGAGATTAAAGGTAATCGAAGGTAAGAATATCCCTCAGGAATACATGATGTTGTGTGTATATATAAGGTAGTATATATGTTGTGTGAATCGCCAGCGAATAATTCCTTTAAAGAATTGCATGAGAGTTCCGCATGTTAAAACGCATAGTTTTTATAGCATTGAATCTGCCGAGCATAAGAGACTGTCAAGAGCGCACATATAGTTAGCAACTCTAAGTTTTAAATGCAGAAGAATCAACAAGAAGTCGAGAAGGATCGATCTACAGTGATGATAATTGCAGAGTGAAATCGTGGAAGATGATAATCTGAACAGAGGTAAGAGAAATTGCCAGATTTCAATATTCAAATCTGATTGAATCAACTGTAAATATTGGAAGTAAATACTTGTGTATCACTGGGTACGCTGTAAGAGGAAGGGTGCACATATATTTAGTGCTTTGACTGGTTGAAACAGGTAAATTTGTGCATGCAAATGATATTGGTATTGTTTATTGAACTCAGTTATAAGTCATATTTGAGCATTGATGTTGAATGGAAATGATAGAAGAGCGCATCCTTTTCTTTGAGTTTTGATTTAACTCTAGCGTTATAAGAATGAAAGTATATGAGTTGGAATGATAGTTAAGAAATGAGGGAAATTTGGGATGGTGTGTATTAATAATGGCTTTATAACCATGGTTGTTTGTAACAAAGAAGCTTTCATATAGATGAATAAATTGCCGTGTATTGGGGAAACGTTGAGGTATGCTTGTATATGAATGTATGGAAAAGATCCTGGTTATTTGTAGGCCTAGCCTGCGTCATTTTGGTATCAGAGCCGGAATGCTCTGTTGATAATGTAATGCAGAAAGCGTTGAGTTAATATTGGACAGCGCTGAGCTAATAATGCAGTGCAGGAAGCGTTAAACATTGATTCGGTATATGGACAACGTTGAAGGCGTTAAGCACTGGAGATTCGTTGTTCTATCCAGGAACGTGTTAATGTTGAATGAGATTGCTGGGTCGATTCTCATTTCTGTTATGAAATGACGGAGCACTATCCTTATGGTATTTTGTCTGCAAAGTAAGTATTAATTCGTGAATGGATTGCAGGGATTACGTGGCCCAAGACTGCATTTTGGATAGTGCTGGAAGTGATCAGTGGATCGAAGTCTGAAATGATCAAGTGAAGTTGGGTCTTATTGCTTGGTTAGTCGATTTGAATATCGATTTGTTTTGCATAAATTTATGATACAAATCTTGAGTGTTGTTGTGGTGATCGATTGTAATTACCAGAAATTTCTAAATTCCAGATCTATTTAGATGTGTGTTAAACGTTTGACATTGACTTTGTGTGAAAGTGTTGAGGATTTGATAGCTAGTGGGAAGAATGGTCCATTTAAAAGTAGAGGCAAACGAAAAGACAAGATCAGGCTGAGATCTTGAAGGTAAGGTGATCTGGGTTTATTTGAATTTGAAGATTGTAGTCTTGGCATTAAAGCAGAAGTATTTTTGCAACTCCCATAGAAGACATGTTTAAAATTGCTAACAGAAAACTGGTGAAAGCATAGGTGTGGCAGAACCTTGAGGAAATCCAATAGAGATTGGATAAGGAAGACAGTTGTGAACAGGCAGATGAGTTGAAGCCAGGAAGAGCAAAGAAAAGTGCTCAAAGGAGGTTCTGCAAATAGAGAACCAATTTCTTTCCAAAAGACCGAGTGAGGAGGGCTTGGTGAGGTGAGTGGCAGCAGGACAGGACTTGCTGCGAAAAAGGCTTTAGTGCAACTCATAGTAAAGTGAGTAAGGAACTCATAGAGATGGAAATGATGATGACTAGTGACAGTCATAACAAAGGTTCTAAAAAAAATCACAGTAGAGGACAAAAGGAGAAGGATGCCAAGGCAGTTGGCATACAGAGACAGTTAAGCAAAGAGGAATATGAGAGGGAGAAGGATGAGATAGCAGTTCAGCTTGAGGTGTTAATGGAGATGTTGCAAAGAAATGAGGAAAACCAGAAGCATGGTTATGTCATGAGAAAGAAGTTGAGATGGCAGAGACTACAAGAGAAGTGGAATCATCAGGTGAATTTGCAGTTGATAAAGGAACTAAGGGAACTTGAACAGGTTATAGATGCTAGACAGAGGATAGAGAAGCTCGAAACAGTTGAGCTACAACAAAAGGAAGATGTTGAAGTTTCGTTATGTTACCCAGAGAGTGGACCATTACTTTTTGAAAGTGATGAAGAGCTAGAGGAGTTGAATCATATGAATGATTCAAAGCAGCCCAAAGATTTGATGACTGAAGCATCAAATAAGACCGTAAGGTCTTGTGATTTTAAAACTAATGATTTGTGTGTGATTGCAGGTTTGGAAGAAGAAGAAGAACATCTAGTGAAAGATGTTAAAGAAGATTTAGCAGAAGAAAGACCATGTGAGGAAATGGAAGATCGTGTAAAATTTCCAAAGTCCACTCCAAGTAAAATCATTGAGTTATATAGAGAAATGGACTTTCAAAGGAGGAAATTGGAAGAACAGAGGATGAATGTCCAGGATAGATTGTTGATGAAGGATGACAAAGCAGTTGTCATAAATAATAAAGAAATTGCAGATGGCAAGCAAAGGAATGTTGCAGAGGGACAGGAAGTTTGGGAGGCTGCAACATTCATATTAACAGCTAAAGTAACATGTGAGACAACATTTATAGTAGCAGCAGCAGAAAAGGTGATCAAAACAAGTGAGGAGCAAGCAAGAACGAGAATTCAGCAATCAAGAGATGGAAACAATCAGCAGATAGAGGACATACTGGACAGAGAAATTGAGTTGATAAGGAGGTTAATGATAAAAACATCCCAGAGAAAGACAGCCGAAAGAAAGAAAAGGAGCGACAACAAGAGAATGACAGTGAAAGATTGCAAGAGCAGAGCAAGTGGAGCACTACAACACAAAATATGGAAACCTGGAAGACAACAGCAGATGACAACAGGAGTGAAGCAATCGACAAGCATGGAAGGATTAAAAAATAAAATTTGGGATCCAGGAGGAGATATCCAGATTTATGACCAGGTGGTCATGAATTTTTTTTCATGGGGAGTCTGATGCAGGAACATCAAGGGTTTTTTTTCATTTGTAAATATGTTAAAAGGGGGTGTGATGATTTTTAATATTTTATTAATTAATTTGAATTAAATAGGAGAAGGTGAGGAAACAGTCTTGGCTTAAAAAGGGCATCCGTTATACATATGCCAACGAATAGAACGTAATTGAGGCGACAACAATTTGCATCTAATTAAAAGAGAAAAGGCATGTATATGCAGAGGCGTGGTAAGGAATGTTCATATACGACTGTCGCAGAGATTAAAGGTAATCGAAGGTAAGAACATCCCTCAGGAATACATGATGCTGTGTGTATATATAAGGTAGTATATTTGTTGTGTGAATCGCCAGCGAATAATTCCTTTAAAGAATTGCATGAGAGCTCCGCATGTTAAAACGCATAGTTTTTATAGCATTGAATCCGCCGAGCATAAGAGACTGTCAAGAGCGCACATATAGTTAGCAAATCTAAGTTTTAAATGCAGAAGAATCAACAAGAAGTCGAGAAGGATCGATCTACAGTGATGATAATTGCAGAGTGAAATCGTGGAAGATGATAATCTGAACAGAGGTAAGAGAAATTGCCAGATTTCAATATTCAAATCTGATTGAATCAACTGTAAATATTGGAAGTAAATACTTGTGTATCACTGGGTACGCTGTAAGAGGAAGGGTGCACATATATTTAGTGCTTTGACTGGTTGAAACAGGTAAATTTGTGCATGCAAATGGTATTGGTATTGTTTATTGAACTCAGTTATAAGTCATATTTGAGCATTGATGTTGAATGGAAATGATAGCAGAGCGCATCCTTTTCTTTGAGTTTTGATTTAACTCTGGTGTTATAAGAATGAAAGTATATGAGTTGGAATGATAGTTAAGAAATGAGGGAAATTTGGGATGGCGTGTATTAATAATGGCTTTATAACCATGGTTGTTTGTAACAAAGAAGCTTTCATATAGATGATGAAATTGCCGTGTATTGGGGAAACGTTGAGGTATGCTTGTATATGAATGTATGGAAAAGATCCTGGTTATTTGCAGGCCTAGCCTGCGTCAATTCCCTTGATAGATCTAGATATAACTAGACATCAATTGTTATACATGTCAAATAGATGTCCCTGAATATAGCACATATCCACATAATTCCAGACAAAATAGGGTTAATAATATTTCATGTATGCAAAACACTCTTTCATTTGGAATTGTGGTTTCAAAACATAGCCAAAGGAATTCTCACCCAGTTCCTTTATTTTACCTTTACCTTGCTGCAACTGAGTCTTACTATGTACTGTCACGTCACCCAATGGATAGTTATCTAAATAAATCAACTATTACGTTGCCATGCTAATACCAAGCATGTTTCCTGCAACTGTTCACACATGTCGATCACATGTTCCAAAGTTCAAGGAAACATATCTATTATTTGGAAATCAACCTTCACCAAGTCTAACAACCACATCATAATCAAAATCAACTCACATTCATCAGTCACAATACATAATGTTACACTCAAGTACATATCAATTCTATCAACACATTTGTGTTAGTACGACCATCTTAAAAAAAGATCATTTCTTCATGAAATCTTATGGCACATACTCATACCATGTAATTTAATCAAACATTCAAACAAAGTATAAATGTACCACATTTGATGAATCAACTAGACATCAAAATAGACACCAAACACTCAAACGCCAAACTGATGACATAATCACAGAGTCAAGCACCAAAAATACGATATAAGCAAACTCATACCTTAATGTATCTCAAGGGACGCTATCTTGTCTGCAAAATCAAGCTAGATTAGCACAATATAAATTCGTAACATATAAACTCAAACATAAATAAGGCGATGATATCCATAATAGTAACTAGCTAACATGTTCATATCATAAACTCATAACAAATTTTCATTCATGCATAACAATCGCATATGCAACATTAGTCTATATTAGTATGACATAATATAACTCATACTGGAATGTCATAACCATGATCATTTGCAAATGTCAATTCAAATTAGCACCAAACATAATAACATGAAAACCTCAGCTACAAGGAGCATAATCATTAGTTATACAACCACAATGCATATAACAACAGATTACTATCCTTCATGACTAACTGATGCATGTACATATGATCAAACTAATTAACTAACATCTATCATACATGTAACCATAATAATAATATAATGGCAAGCATATAAGAAACCCTAATGCATATAACAACCATTAACCACATACCTGCATACCAAACGTACAACATATATGATGATCTTCTCTTACCGCAGTGTCTAGTGCCGAAATCTCAATCTAATGATTTCCATGTCCTTATTCTCCTCAGTCAACATATCAACATCATAACATACCAACAACATCATGATGACTTGAAATGCATACAATGACCTCATGCACAACAATCACGCCCATAATGATACATGCATAACAACATATAAATACTGACATGCATAACAAATTCATATACAATCGACATGCAATCATGATTAACACATCCCCAAAAAAACATCATTAACTTCCACATGGTGACACAATGACAACAATGACCATCGCCATGCATACACAATAAGTGCATATACAACCGACATGAATGCATGATGAACACACAACCCATCCAGTCCAACGGGTGAACCATGCTCTGATACCACTCTGTACACCCTCATCCCACATCTACCCATGTAACTTGCCAACTGGGGTAAATATGCAACAAGAGGCCACTATAATGGGATACAGCCTCCTAAGTCACCTTAAGGAAGTGGAATTGATGGAAGCACACCACACAGTGCTTCCACTTCAGCAATAGAACTCCGAGGAACCATCCCAACCACTCAGGTAACCATTCCTTGAGGCCAACTAAACTTTTAGTGCATCAAACCCATAGGCACTGTTGATATGGACAAGGGTGCATCTAGGAGGCTTTAGAAGCTCCTACGAAAAAGGAAAAGGAAGCTTCTGGGGACTTCTTTCCCCAATGTTTCTCTTGTGACTCCACGATTTGTGCCACTTTTTCTAGCCCAGAGTCAATATCACTAGCCAGAAATCAATGACGCCTTCATAAACAAAATTTCATAGCGGAACAAAGATACACTTGAAAAAACATCAACAAGGACTAGCTTGGACTCCTACTAGCCATGACACATATTTCGTCAAACATATCACAGATATGAAATCTATAGGTCTTAACAACATAGTTGAGCATAGGGGTCTCATACCTATCTGAGATTCTCTATGAGGCATTGTTTCCTTATCACATTAGCAACATTATCATTTATCAAGCCATATACACATTGTAAATTCATTTACAAGTAAAAACATGATGAGAGCCATACATCACCACTATCATCATACATATCCATAACTAGCACAATAACAACAAAAATACCAAGGAAAGAAGTCCACATATGAACCAGTATAATAATCATGAAATAACAAGGAGAAATAACCTCATTTTAATAAAGGCAATGACCAATTAGGTTTGGGACTTCCACGAATCACCTGACCATGGATTGGCTGAACCAAATCTTTCTTTCAGCCAATCACCCCATTGTTATATTCCAAGCATTAATGTGGGACTTACAACCAAACTCAACCAGAGCTTCCCGAGGCTACACCACATCACCCTCATCAGTAGAACTAGGCTTTACCGCAAAACCATCTCAAATCACTAGGCCATAAAACAAGCAGGGATGCCACCAAATTTGACCACCTACATTGTGAGAAATTTCCCTATCTCCTAGTCTCTATGCTTTATCATAATCCACACTAGATCACTAGGTCCTAACTGAGATTCCACCCTCTACGTTTTATTGTATATCCTACCATTAACCAACAAGGATTCCTATTCCTAATTAAGGGAAACCACCTCTAGGCTTTACCGTATATCCCACCATTAACCGATCGATGATTCCTATGCCCACCAAGGCACATAATACCTAGCTTTACCACAACCCACAGTCCAGTTCAGGGTTTACTAGGCTAGTGGCTTTACCGCAATCCACAATCTAGTTCAGGGATCCTTAGGCCGTGTGTTATTTCTTTGGAAGATCCACCTCACTCAACTTTGAATCCATTTGGTAAACCAGCTCAACTAAAGCATGAGAACTCCATCAGACCATGGCTATCCAGAAATGGCAAGGATAGGCTAAAAACATCATCACACCTGGAAAAACCCATGCCATGACAACGAAGAACCACATGCAATATCATGCATGCCAAATATAGCAAGGAAATCACACATGCAAATTGATACCTGCATAGAATCCTATTGTAGTTGCTCAATCATTCTCTTTGTTGCTTACTCCTTCCTTCTTCTTTCCTTCTTTGCCTTTCCTCATCCAATGACAAAGTGCACCAAGGAAACTCTAAATTTCAAAGAGTGAGGGAGAGGGAGAATAATGAGAGAGCTCCAAAAATGAACTAACAAAATATTACACTGACCAAACCTGAGCAAAAGCTTTCCAATTGATCCTCATAAGCCTTTTTATCAAGGGGGGATCTATTTTCTTTAATTTCCATTATTTTCCTTCATTTTCCTCCACACATGAATCTTGTGACCTTTCACCTTCCTTTTCCCCTAATTTCCATTATTTTCATAAATAAATGTGACAAAAATGCCATTTTTCCTTTGTTGAAAATGGCAACAAGAAATGCTAAAAATATCATTGCTATAAATAACATTTCAGGATATACTCCAACTCTATTGGAAATAGCAAAAAATAGAAATTCTAAAAATATCATTGCTATAAATAGCATTTCGGGATAGATTCCAATTTTAATTAGTTGTTGAATTAAAATTGAGAATTAAAATTCAAATTTAGTCTCACTCACGGTTTGAAAAATAATTAATTAATTCATCTTGAGTTAATTAGTTGGAGAAAATCAAACTTGAAGTCTATGTGAAGACATGCAACAGTTATCCTTTTGATTGAGGAGGTTATCCCTTAATTAAGGAGATGAGGATGAGTTGTATTTGAGTTGTAATTAGTTACCTCAATTAAGTCCAGTTAGATTAGTTCCAATAGTTTGTGGAACTGATTGTGAGTTCAGTTAGTCAATGCATGCATGCATGCAACTAGTGTTCTCTAGATAACTAAATATTCTCTTATAAATAACTCATGCATGTCAGCTCAGACAGAGACGCAGTTGAGACCAAAGGAAGGGACATTGTACTATTAGTTGGAGGAATTTTCCTATATAGGAAACTCGTCCATGTAGAATGAATTATCTCCTTTAGGATTGCGGAGTTATTTCAAAGGTTAGTGAGTAGTGTGTGAGGTAATTACACAGAGGTGGCAGCTTAAGGACCTAGAGGAAACTGCGCAAGGAAAAAGGGGGCTTGGAGGGAAAAGGAGAAGGTTTGTT
This sequence comes from Pinus taeda, assembly GCA_000404065.3. Classification (NCBI taxonomy): domain Eukaryota; kingdom Viridiplantae; phylum Streptophyta; class Pinopsida; order Pinales; family Pinaceae; genus Pinus; species Pinus taeda. The sequence continues at coordinate 74,650 of APFE031538510.1, read as the reverse complement.
AGAATCCTTTGACTGTCTATGAGCAGTAGTGAGAGATTCTATTGAGTGTTTGATATCTTGTGCGCTAAAGCTTTGTGTAATTCTGAGATATTTCTACTTGTATGATAATACAGATAGCAGGGTTTTTAACTAAGGCTTTCCCTAGAGTATTTTCTGTGTTTTTTGTGTGATTGAATCTTCTTCTCTGTTATATGTGTTCTAATTGATCTTGCTCAAAATCGATTAAGATTCTGCAAGTTTGTTTTTATAAGTAGATCAAGTATTTTTCTTTAGTTACAATGCATTATCAGGTGATCTAGAGTGAATTTTTACAACCTTTTGAAAGTCTTTTTCATTGCCTTTGCACAATTCCTTAGCCATAATAACTCAAATGAACATCCACTAGGATGTTTTTCCCACCATTCACCTTGAAATGCGTGTCCCATGACCATGGTTTTATATATTTTTACATGGATTTTTAATGAGGGATGTTAGAACATCATCATATTCAATCATATTGGTTTTGTTAAAGTTAATTTTGTCAAGTGAGTAGGGGTAGAAAAGACAATGATGGGCTATATTTTAAAGTCAGTTGTGATGTGAAGATCACCTGTTCGAAACTATGTGGACAAAAATCCAGTCATGTTAAGGGTTGGTGCAGCCTAGGTCGGGTGCGGTCCTCAGGTGATTTTTATAGCTTAGATCCACTTGGATCATAGTTTCTCAAGCCAAATGGCAAGTTTGTTGTAATCTCTTGAGAACACAGACAGCCTGACAACCAAATAGAAATTTTTTAATTTTTCTAATACATTTTTTGTTTTTAGGCCTATTTCTGACATTGAGATTCCCTTCATAATTAGTGTATATATATCAGATAGAGTACAAATTATAATAAAATGGGACCATGTGGGGTTCTGGCCAACATAACAATATATAAGAATACAAATGTAATAATCAATAGCATAACAATAGGTTTTAGAGTGAACATGGTTTTTATATAAGGCTTAACAATATATGAGTTGGGAAGGTGATCAAGCTCCACAACAACACTAACTTATTTTCTAATTCTGCTTACTTCCAGTTTAGTCCATTATGAATATATAAAAATACAAATGTAATAATCAACAGCATAATAATAGATTTTATAGCTAACATGGGTTTTATATAAGGCTTATCAATCTATGAGTTGGGAAGGTAATCAAGCTCCACAAGAACACTAAATTATTTTCTAATTCCTCTTACTTCCAGTTCACTCCATTATTGGATGTTTTGCTAATTTTGTGTCTCCTAGTCTAACTTTGATCAATTTCCAACCAGGGAAACTAGTTTTCTAATTAATTGAGTGTTATATATTGGAATCCATTGACGACTAAAATATGACTATCATTAGAAGGCCATGAATGAGGGGAGGAAACCTGATCACAGGTCCCAATTAAGTGAGTCTAAATGGGAGTTATAATTATGTTTCCTCCCCTCATTGATGGCACCCTATAATCTGCATAATGGCTCCTATTGTTATAGGTCTATTTGGGCACATTACTCCCGACATTCAGATCAATACAATTGGGGCTTATCAAACCCTAATTCAGTTGTTACATTCCCTAGACAAGTCATTACATTGAATGCTTCCATCCATGAAAGTTTCCTAACCTGAAGCCTTGCTGAAATGCCTCCTCAGGACACCAACACAGACTTGATCAGGGATAACTTCACTGCAGAGCAGGTAGGCAAATTCAGCCCTACACAGTAGTGCACTTAGGTCCTCTTTGACCTCTGCTGGGTGAGATTGAGTGAAATTTTCATAGGGTTCTAGGAGTATTTCTTGATTCTAGATCATTCTAGAACGATCCTATCTCTTATCTCCTCCTATGAGCTTGAAAGTGGATAGGCTAAGGATCAATTAACTTCCTAGCCTCTCATCGCTTGCTACATGGAAACTAACTCCAAGTTTGGAAGGCCATTCAATACCCTCATTTATGACAAACCACCTCCATTTCCCTATAAATTGAGCACTCAGCATAGTGATCATGGGGCTAGAATCTGAATTTTGTAAGGAAATGTTGTTGGTTTGAGAATTGAGTTCATGTTAAGTAATGTTATGCTACTGGATTGGTGTGCTTTTGATGTGGCGAGGGTTGGACTGAAGCTGGAGAAGTGGCACATGGTTGAACTGTATTGGGTGATATTCTTCCTTCTACATTAATAAAGAGTTTATTCCTTTTCTCATATTATTGTTCATATCTATGATGATTACGTGTTTCAATGTCTTCGATTCCATTGGTTTATAGTAGATAGATCATGTATGCTTTGATCGTTTCTTGTTTATGTTTCTCTTGATACAGGTGCCTTTTCAATGGATTTATATCAAGTGGGAGCGATGGAGGAAATTCAAAGGGGATCAAGGAAGTGAAATACTACAAGTAAATTCCTTCATCTCATCTATCTACTATAGGAAAAGGTTAAACTAATTTCTTTATGTTGTTCTAGGTGTAGCTAGCCACCTAGCAAAAATGTGTTTATCTGTAGATGCAAATTCCATATAACAAATTGACAACCATACTGAGGAACAACTGTCATTCTTGGTGGCTTACCCTAATCATATTACACCCTAGTAGATGTTACTTGGCTTTATTTATCTTATTTTAGTCTTTTGAAGTGTTTTTAGTAAAAAATTATTCTTGAATGTCTCTTGATTTGACTCTCTGGCACCAGTGTAGTGTTGGTCTTGACACAGTGCACTACAGAGTAGCCCTAGATTAGAGACAATGCGCTTCAGTGCACCATCTCCCACTCTGGCATGCGCTAATTCCTCTTAGGCTAAAAAACCCACCTTTGGCTTGATTTTTCCAACGTTGCCGCTATTTTTGCTTGTTGAAAGATCAATGTTGCTTGTGGTTATGAAATCAAGTTATATTTGTCCTCCTAGCCTACTTTTTCCTTGATCGTTTAGAGTTTCTTAAATTATTTCTTTATAATTATCAATCCATTGTCAAATTTATCTTCTAGTTGATTAATCTTTTCTGAAAAGGAAGTGTCGTAAAGTCTTCATTTCTTTCAAAAAGGAACTATCGTAAAGTCTTCGTTTCTTTTGAAAAGTATTTATTGATTATATGTGCATTTAGTTTCCTTTTTTTCATCTAAACTATAGAATTTCCCATTGTAGATCACCTGATAATGCAATATACTAAAGAAGAATACTTGATCTACTACTACAAACAAACTTGTAGAAGCTTAATCTATTTTGAGCAAGATCAAATAGAACACATATAATAGAGAATGAGAAATCAATCACAAATGAACACAAAAGAATACTCTGGGGAAATCCTCAACTAAAAAACCTCGATCTCTGTATTATCATATAAGTGGAAATATGTTTGGATTACACAAAGCTTTAGCTCACAAGCTATCCAACTCTCAGTAAAATCCCTCAATGTTGCTCATAGACTGAATAGACACAACATATGCCTTCCTTCAATCCTTCAAGCTTCCTATTTCCTTGCATAGTTTCTCCTGGGTCCTCTGGCTGCCACCTGTGTGAATTAACCTCTCACACAACTCACTAAAACTCAGAAGTAAATATGCAATCTCCAAGGAAGGAATTCCTTCTGCATGCAAGAGATATCCTCAATGGAATATTCTTACAACTGATAGTACATTCTCCCATCATCTGATCTAAACTGGGTCTCTGATGAACTGACATGCATGAGTTATTTATGACAGAATATTCAGTTATCTGAAGTGCAGTAGTTACATGCATGCATACACTAACTAACTGAACTAACAATCAGTTCAACAAACTGTTGGAACTAATCTAACTAGACTTAACTCAGCTAACTGAGCTAACTAATTACAACTCAAAGTACAACTCATCTTGATCTCCTGAATCAAGGGATAACTTCCTCAATCAAAGGGAAAATTGTTGCATGTCTTCACATATACTTAATGTTTAATTTTCTCCAACTAATTAACTCAAGATGAATTAATTAATTATTTTTCAAACAACTGCTAAGATCAAATTCGATTTTTAATTCTCAATTTTAGTTCAGGGACTAACTAAAATTGGAATGTATCCTGAAATGCTATTTATAGCAATGTTATTTTTAGCACTTCTATATTTATCATTTCTTGTTTCTATTTTGAACACTCCCTCTCAACAAGAAAGGGATTATATGTCACCCCAGTCCTATCTCTGTGGAACTCGAACTTGTATTTTGGCAATGCCTTAGTCAAAATATCTGCATCCTATTCCTCGATCAAAACATACAGCAAGAGCATGATCCTCTACACCACATAGTCTTGAAGATGATGATACTAGATATCAATGTGCTTGGACCTATCATGAAATACTGGATTCTCAGAGAATTTGACACAACTCTGATTATCACAATAAATCATAGTTAGATCCATCCTTTGACCGAACAACCCAACAAGAATTTTCCGAATCCAAATGACCTCACACGATGGCTGACTGGTAGCCATGTATTCAACCTCTACTGAGCTAAGTGCAACTGACCTCTGTTTCTTGCTGTACCAAGAAATTGCAGTTGAACCAAGGTTGAAAATTCCTCCTGAAGCGCTCTTCCAGTTTGATGGACTCCCTACCCAATCTGCATCCGTGAAGCCCTGAAGCTTTACTCCCTCTTTCCGTCTGTAGCATAATCCATACTGATATGTGCCTCTATAGTATCTCAACACATTCTTTGCTGACTTCCAAAACAACTTGGTAGGCTAAACCATAGCTTGACTCAGCTGGTTCACCCAAAGCACAAATCTAGTCGTGTGTTCACTAGATACATCAATGAACCCACAAGCTACCAATAAACAATAGCAGCTACTACCCCACCTGAAGTAGCATCCTCCTTCCTCCAGTTACCAGCTATAGGAGTCTGCATGTGCTTGCACTTCTCCATGTGGAATCACCTGAGTATCTCATTGGCATACTTTCCTTGAGACACAAACACTTTCCCATCCTTTTGCCACACTTCCATGCCTAGAAAGTAGTGCATAAGACCCATGTATTTCATCCTGAACTCTCTTGCAAGTTCCTCCTTGCAAGACTTGATCAATTGATCATCATATCAATATCATATCATCAACATAAAGAACAATGATCAATGGCTTACCTTCTACCATGATGTGGTAAAGGTTCACATCTCCTTCAATATTTGTGAAGCCCAACCCACTGAAATAGTTGTCAATCCTAGTGTACCAAGCATGCGGTGCTTGCTTCAGCCTATACAAAGATCTCTTGAGTCAACACACATGTGACTCATGATCAAAGGTCTCAAATCCTTCCAGCCGTTCAATGTACACCTCTTCCTCAATCTTACCATTGAGGAACGCAGTCTTCACATCCATCTGATCGATCTTCCAACCCATTTGTGCTAATAGTGCCAACATCGATTTGATATATGAGTACCTTGCTACTGGAGTAGAAGCCTCATCATAGTGGATCCCCTTGACCTGTGAGAAACCACGACAACAAAACTTAACTTATGTTTCTCAACACTACCATCAGCTGCTTTCTTTACCTTATAAAGCCATCGGGAACTCACCACTGACTTGTCCTCTGGTCTTGGGACAACATCCCAAACATAGTTTTGAATGATGGAGTCATACTCTTCCACCATTGCATCAACCCAGACTAGTGCTACATTGCTTCCTCAAAAGAAGAATGTTCGGTCTCTACACATTCCCCAACCAAGGCCATGTAACCAGTGTACCGCTGGGTTGACCTCCTCTATCTGCGCTGATAATATGGTTGGCCCACATTCTCTCTCGCATCTAGCATCAACCTATCATCTTCCCTTGAGCATTTCTGTCGATCTCTGGAAGACTCTGCATGAGTGGGTGTCTCCATTCTCAAATCCTCTGCATGTGGCTGCTCCACATCAATTTGAGACTCCTCCTCCTTAAGAACTAAAATTTCCTCCCATACATGCAACTTGAGCTCCCTCTCAAGTGATACTCGCATGTATTTCTTCTCATCGGACTTCAAATATATGTGTACCATTGTCCTCTAATTGGTAGGCAAGAACATCCGATAGTTTTGGGGTGTATCAGTGTACGCCACAAGTATCCGTAATTCATATGTTCGATCTAGCTTCTTCCGGGCATCTTTGGTCACATGGCAATAAACCAATGATCCAAAGATCTTGAAGTGACTCACATCTGGTCTCTTCCTAGAAAAGGCCTCCATTGGTGTCTTCATTCCCAGTATACGATGCAGGCTTCTGTTCTGCAAGTATACTGTTGTATTGCATGCCTCAGCCCATAAATTAAGTGGTAGTCTTTTGTCATGCAACATCGCCCGACCTGCTCCCACAATCGATCTGTTCTTCCTTTCAGCCACCCCATTCTGTTGTGGGTTATGGGGTGTTGTCAACTCCCGTTTAATTCCTTCTGCTGCGTAGAAGTCCTTAAACTATTGGGAGACATACTGTCCACCATTGTCGCTTCACAAGGCCCTTATTTTCTTTCCATATTCTTTCTCTGCCAAGGTTTTGAACTCAAAAAACCTTGAGAAGATTTGATCCTTCTTCTGCATAAAGTAGATCTAACATATATAAGAAAAATCATCAATACAAATAAAATATTACCTTTGTGTAGCGATGGAGGCTGTAGATAGTAGTTGACACACATCTGTATGAACTCGCTCCAAGATTTCTCTAGCTCTACTGTCTCGATCCTAAAAGGAAAATTTTGCATACTTACCCAAGGTACAACCTTTGTATGTATCCACTTGCTGCATTTTTCCCTTGGGAAGTCTGGTAGAAATCTGTTGCATGATCTTCAAGGCCCCATGGTGTAAGTGGCCCAATCTTCTATGCCATAGCTCACTAACATCTTGGTCAGCACCGACTTCGCTTTGGAACTCAATGCAACACAGTCATCTACCTCCAACTTGTAGATATTATTTACTCAAATCCCAATCCTCTTGGTCTGTCTAATGCCTATATGCCTCAAGAATGCCTTTCCTTTGCTAAAGACTACATCATAGCCTTTGTCTTCCAGCATAGTGACGGACATAAGATTCTTCTTTAGACCAGGCACATACTTTACATCAGTCAGGGTGAGAGGAGCTCCATTGTCCCTCTAAAACACAACCATACCTTCACCTGAAACATGATACTTTCCACCATCACCCATCTCGATGTGCATCTAGAGGTCCTTCTCCTCCAAGGTACTGAAAAGATTCTTGTCACTGGTCATGTGGAATGAAGCCACACTATCCAGGTACCAAACACACCCCACCATCGATGAAACCATACATGCGATGAGGGTGAAATCCAATTCGAACTATGAGGCAAGTGCCTCACCATCTAATCCCTTCGAGGATCCCTTCTTGGATTTCTTCTATGGACAATTCGTAGCATAATGACCCACCTCATGACAATGCAAGCATCTCAGTTTTGATTTGTCAATCTTCTTCCCATCATGGGAAGAACTAGTTTTGGAATGGGACGCCTTCCCTTTATCTTTCCTCAGCTTATTTGATAAGGCTAGATTTTCTTCATCATCTTGCTTTGATGAAGATCCATCTCTCGTGCTTCTTCTTATCTCCTCCTACATCAAATCTGACCAAAGATGTTCCCAATCCAGCAGTTTCTCTCTTTCATTTACTAAGTCTTGGTAGTTATGCCAACTCTTAGGAAGACTGAGGAGAGCAAGACTCACCATGTCATCATTGGCTCTTGTGATCCCTAAACTTCCAAGCTCATCCGCTGCAGGTGGTGAGCTTGTTGAAATATGTAGAGATCGTGACACCCTTTCACACTTGATTTTCCAAAGCTTGTCTGTCAGTGCCAGATTCCTCTGATCGTTGTTGTTCTGATATATATCGTTCAATTTTTTCCACATTGAAAACGGTGTCTCCTTCCCATGGAGACTCGAGACTATGTGGTCTCGAACTCCCTCGAGAATGATTCTCCTTGCTCTAGCCACACATTTTTTCCATTCTGCCAATTCTTGGGCACTATCAGTTGCTGGCTTAGGGAATTCTTGATCAATGAAGTCCTTCGAGCCATTGTTCTCTAATACCACTTCCATGCAATCCTTCCAGGCTATATAATTCGAGCTGCCATTAAGGGCATACTCGAGTCTCAAACCATTGAACTCCATTGGTGAAATTTGAGATGTGATAAGAATTCGAATTCTATAACCAAAACTTCAAACTTCAAACTTCTCCCTTATTTTTATACTATTCGTCACTTTGATCACCTTTGCTCTGATACCATGTAGAATTTCCCACTATAGATCACCTGATAATGCAATATACTAAAGGAAAATACTTTATCTACTTCTACAAACAAAATTGCGGAAGCTTAATCGATTTTGAGCAAGATAAAATAGAACACATATAACAGATAATGAGAAATCAATCACACATGAACACAAAATAATACTCTTGGGAAAGCCTCAGCGAAAAGACCTCGATCTTTGTACTATCATAGAAGTGGAAATATGTCTAGATTACACAAAACTTTAGCTCACAAGCTATCCAACTCTGGGTACAATCCCTTTATGCTTCTCATAGAATGAATAGACACAACATATGCCTTCCTTCAGTCCTCCAAGCCTCCTATTTCCTTGCGTAGTTCCTCCTGGGTCCTCCTATGTGAATTGACCTCTCACACAACCCACTAAAACTCATAAGTAACTACGCAATCTCCAGGGAATGAATTCCTTCTGCATGTAAGAGATATCCTCAATGGAATATTCCTACAAATGATAGTACATTGTCCCATCATCTGATCTCAACTGGGTCCCTGACTAAACTGACATGCATGAGTTATTTATGAGAGAATATTCAGTTATCTAAAGTGTAGCAGTTACATGCATGCATGCATTAACCAACTGAACTCACAATCAGTTCAACAAACCGTTGGAATTAATCTAACTGGACTTAACTCAGTTAACTGAGCTAACTGATTGCAACTCAAAGTACAACTCATCCTAATCTCCTTAATCAAGGGATAACCATGGAAAATTTTAGGGGAGAATTTTCGCCCTTGGGCTAAATTAAGGGGTTTTATATTTTTATTGGGTGAATATTTTGTATCATAGTACATTGTTACAAATTGCCTCAAATTTATTTTATAAAAAAATAGGTATGGAGGTTATCCCACCTTATTTTAAGGGAGAGGGTAAAAAAATTAAATTTAGCCCTTGAAATTAGGAGTTACAATATTCCGGTCACCCTCATTTTCAAGAAAATGTATTTATGATAGTTATAAATAAAAATATAAATACAGTGAAGTTATGGTAAATAAATAAAACATATTGTTATACTTCCTCGGAAAGGTATGGTAAATAAATAAAAATACAAATAAACTAGAGGTATGGTAAATAAATAAAACATATTTTTGTATTTAGTCCATAACCCTCTTTCTATTTAAGAAGGTTCAAAAATGAGGTTTCATTTAAAGGAATCTTATGGGCCAAATACCATATTTATAAAAGAGGTATGTTAAATTGATAAAAATATAAATAAAGTGGAGGTATGGTAAATAAATAAAAATATAAATAAACTATAGGTATGGTAAATAAATAAAACCTCTTCTATATTTAGTCCATAACCCTCTTTCTTTTTAAGAAGGCTCGAAAAAGAGGTTTTACTTAATTGAATCCTATGGGCCAAATACCATATTTATAAAAGAGGTATGGTAAATTAATTAAAATATAAATAAACGAGAGTTATGGTAAATAAATAAAACATTTTTTATATTTACTCCATAAGCCACCTTATATTTAGGAACACTCAAAAAATGTGTTATATTTAGGTGAAGCCTATGGGCCAAATACCATGGGCCAAATTATTATTAATACCATGCAAAAAAACATTATTAACCCTAATATTAGTATTAATAAAAATAAAGATGGCACATGGTATGGACCCATGGTATTCACATGGAATGCAACCTATTTAAAGGGGGGAATTAAACTAGCATAGATCCATCTTCACTCTAAATCAAATATCGTGATATGCAAACTAACATAGAGTGAAAAATAATTGATCCCTCTCGGAGCTTTTAAAGGGGGGAATTAAACTAGCATAGATCCATCTTCACTCTAAATCAAATATCGTGATATGCAAACTAACATAGAGTGAAAAATAATTGATCCCTCTCGAAGCTTGGTAGATGAAGAGTAAAAATGGATCTTGTAATTTAATGTCATTTAAACATTTTAAATTAGTGAAAATAAAAAAATAAAATAAAAATCAATTATTAATTTTATTAATTTTTATAAATTACTAAAGTAGTTTTTAAGCTCCAAGTTTATGATAACCCATGGTATTGACCCATGGTAATACCATGGTACCATGTGAGAATAGACTATTTAAAGGGGAAATTCTATTAGCTTAGATCCAACTTAATTATGTGTCTACCAAGAGCTGGGAGGGATAAATAGATTTCATCCCTCTAAGAGTGGTAGATGTGGAGTTAAGATGGATATAGGTTGGTTTTTATGATAATGAAGATATTAAATAGACTTAGGAAACTATATTGTAAAAAAATCTTAAGGCGAATGGTTAAAGCTACATTAGTCACTTCACAAAATTTAGTAAAGAATATCGATATCTCCATTAATATTGGTTTTTCTGATTTAACAAAAAAAAAAATCAAAACAATGAAATCTTAACTCTTTCTGCATCACCCTTGCAGAAGAGAGATAGTTGCTGCCGAGATTTCCCACCATTTTTCAAACATTCTCAATATGATATCTTCATGAAAAGGTTAAGGTATTGATCTTGGATTAGTTGTTTGAAAAATATGTTGGTTTGTACAACCTTTCATCTTCTATGCTATTCTTAGTTTTTCGTAATGATCTGTAGGGGTTGGGTCACTGCACCATATTTTCCTAAAAGGTGGAGATTGTGCACCAAAAAGGAAATTAATCCACATATAACAACGCTATTAAAAATGATATGAAGGTAGTGAATTATGCTAATAAGAAATTTAGATTGGGAGAGGTGTAATTAAGTTTTATTATTTAATTGAAGATTTCCAATTAAAATAATAATAAATCTACATTTATATATTTATATATTGATTGGAAGGCTTTTGACAATGGTCACTTCTTTCCATTAGACCCCCTTCAGGCCTTTGGGATACCTACTACTTCATTATATTATATAGTTGGGGCTTGCTATTTGTTGGCGTGTTGGGGTAAACAAACTTGATGTGTTTTT